>APFE030832929.1:0-25311 GCA_000404065.3 Pinus taeda
ACCCTCCTATTCCACTTGGACCCCCACCATTGTTTCTTTTAGTTTTTTAGTTTCTTAAATCGTAGCACAATTTACTATTTTTGGTAGTTTTCGGGTCCTAAACTTCTGGAGCCATTTTGAGGCCCTAAACAACATTTTTTGGGAAAACAGGGGCCAACATGGGTCACAGATATTTATCTTTCATTCGAAAGTTGTATTCCTCAGGTAGATCTTTCTAACGAGGTATTGTGCATGTCAAACAGAGATCATATGCCAAAGTTACAACCCCGGGTAGTTGATGTACAGATTTACCCAAATGGGCACCATAGCTTGGTGCTTCATATCCTAGGGTTAAGTTTTTGGATGTTTAGGGTTTTCCATTGTTTCTCAACAATAAATAGGCCTTTGAGCCTCATTGTAACATAGCTCAAAGGCATGTAGCCGCCACATCTCTTCTCAGAGATAAGCTACCATCGCCCTGGCTAATTTATTTCCATTTCTTCTTGTAAGCAAATTTTCAGTATTTGATATTAATAAACTGAAATACTATTTCTACTTCATCTTTGTATTTATGGTTATATCTGTCATTTTTCACGTTCCTATTTAAATCTAGATCAGTGGTATCATAGGAGTCTGTTCTTTCTATGTTTTTCTTTGCATGTCCCCAACGAGGTTGGGATATAAGGAGTTAGGGCTTGAACGGGTCGAACCTTTGCAAGACCAACCTCACAAATCCCGATGGCCTCTTGTGGCGGAAGAAAAGAAAGATGAGGAGGTAGGAGATCCTATCAAAATCTTGCTCGAAGAAGCCCTCAACTAACAATGGAACATGATGATGGACAATTTTTCCCAGATCCTTCAACGACTACCCAAGGGTGACACATCTACTTCCAACAGCTACTCTAGAAATGCCACACCCTTTAAGGTACAAGTTAACTTTGAAATCCCCATATTTGAGGGTTAGATAGATGCAGATGCTATAGATAAATGGTTAAATCTACTAGAAGGGTATTTTCTTGTTTATGATTTTTCCAACCTGGAAAACATTACTTTCACTCTTCTCAAAGCCACCCTCACGTCAAGGACTGGTGGGAAACCTACTACGAGTAGAAGGATGAAAGTATAACCTCCCCATTTTCAGCTGCACCCACTTGGAATTCATTCCGAGATGCCATCAAGGAATAGTACTACCTTGTCGGAAGCTATGAGGATAATTACATAAAGTGGACCATGCTTTTGTGGTAGGGAAGGGACCAAGACATGCCGAAGATTACCAATATTTTTCATACCCTTCACACAAAGTTGGGTATCAAGGATTTTGAGCGGCATTTGGTACTCAAATACTACGACTACATACACAAGTATATCCAAGATGAGATAGAGTTCCTATACATCTCCTCGCTTGGCACGACGTACTGATACATTGTCTGGATTGAGCAGAAGTTTAAACAAAATAAGAAAGACTTTGGATCTACAAATCCGAAGCAAGGGAAAGGCATCCCCAAACCACATAACCAAGGACAAACCCAAGGTGGGGTGACCCAAGACAACCTGTCGAAGCTGCAAGAAAATAACAAAACCATGAACTCAAAGAAGGACACATGAAAGTGGTGTGAATTCCATAAGAGCCCCACTCATAACGCAAGTGAGTTTCGAGCCATGCAGTCGTTGGTGGCCAAGTTGAAGGCTTCATAATCATATGCATGTTTTGACCCTTAGTCAGAACCCGACAAGAAGAATGACAAAGGAATGAACCCAAAGATCCAGAAGAGGGGGAGTGTCTTTTCCACTCACAAATGTGGGTGAAGGGTTCGCCACTGCAATTCACTATCAATAGTGGCAACCAAAAGAACTTCATTTCAGTAAAGGTCGTGAAGTAGCTAGGCCTATTAACCATACCACACCTACAACCATACAACATCGGGTGGCTTCACCAAGAACGAGATCTCTGAGTCCACCAACAATGTCGCCTTCCATATGACATCAAGCCCTTCACAGATGAGATATTGTGTGATGTTGCACCTCTTGATGTTTGTGATGTATTACTAGGCCAACCATACTTGTGGAAGGAACATGTTGTGTATGAGTCAAGGCCTCGCGGTGTTATTATTTCTTTAAGTATTTCATTATACAGGATATTAGAGGTGCCCCACCTACCACCACCTCTTTGACCTTGTAGAAATATTTAATAATATGACACTTATTCACAAAGATTATCCTGATTATACACTATTTGTGGAATCATGCATAATACATAACCTCCTCTACGTTGATCATCAATTTGCAGTATTAAAGAAACAATCGCATGCGCACATTGAAGCATCAACCACACATATCAACACAGTATGTACTGGGGAAAGCATATAGCTGAAAACCCCTCAACTATCTGTATATTATATTGATCAAGAACATGTAACAACACATAGTACAATACTCCTCACAAGTACTCAGTACTCTCTCCACCTGTTACACACAAACTAGCTCAGATCTGAATCAATCACAGGTCCAAATCTCCTCCGCTGCTTGCCTGCCTCTACTGCAAAATCCTACATGAGAATGGATGACAATGACTGATCCAAACTCGTATTTCCCTTGTGTAACACTACACAATCCTCATTGGCAATCTCAATCCACTAATTGTGGAAATCACATGCACAACTATAGTCACAACTAATAGTTGTCTTGCCCTTTCACTCATCTCTAACACTTGTCTCCACTGAACTATCCATGCATTGAGTTAACTGATGTATTCTTCAGTTGATTCATGAGTTAATAATTAGTTAATTAATTAATAGTTAATTCACATCACCCATCACTAGTGTATTTGTTAGTTAGACTAAATACGACTAGTTCAACTAAGTCAAACTGAACACATCTCCATCAACTCCACCAAACTCAATCACTTGAGTTCTAACTGAAGTCCTTCATGCAATAGCTCAAGTAACCCATAAGAAAAGTGTATTTCCTTCTGGCAGTTGCATGTGCCACATCTGTAGCTCGAACTGAAATTCTCCAAGAGAATAAGATAATGTTTCTAGTCCAAATATTACTAAGAGCTAATAATATTCGACTGTTCTATTTTTAGCCTGGCAGTCTAGAAATAGATTCCACCCATATGTCTAAAAATAAAGGTCCATCTATTTTTACCAACATGACCAATCATCCACAAATAGCATCCTGCAACTCATAGACCATGATCCATATGTGTAAAAATAGACTTTATGCCAAAAATAGCCTGTGGGCCCACTTAGTGAAGGCGACTTCTTTTCACTAAGCTCCATCATCTTGTTGCATTTTCAACACTCCCTCTCAACAAGATATGGATTATCTACAACCCCTATCCTATCTCTGTGGTATTCGAATTTGCTCCTGGTGAGCGCCTTCGTCAAGATATCAGCATCCTGATCCTCCGTGGGAATATATGAAAGTAACATGATTCTCCGCTGCACACAATCTCTGATATGATGTTACCTGATGTGTCTGTACCACAATCCATATCCCAATGTGCCTCTGTCTATCCATGTCTACCAAGCACGAGGTGCTTGTTTGAACCCATACAACGCTCTCTTGACCCTGCACACATGTGACTCGTTGCTGAAGATCTCGAAACCTTCAGGCTGCTCTATGTACACTTCCTCCTCAATGACTCCATTGAGGAATGCAGTCTTCACATCCATTTGATGAATGTGCCACCCCATCTATGGTGAGAGAGCAAGAATCGTCCGTATGGAAGAATCCCTTGTGACAGGTGCAAAGGTCTCCTCATAATCGATCCCCTCTATCTGTGAGAAGCCTCGGGCAACAAATCTTTCCTTGTACTTCTCCACACTCCCATCAGTTGCCTGCTTCACTTTGTAGATCCATCTCGAACCCACCACTGATTTCCCTTCTGGTCTTGGGACAATCTCCCATGCAATGTTTCTGACAATCGAATCATACTCTTCCACCATGGCATCTACCCATGCGGGATCCTCCATAACTTCCTCGAAAAAGGATGTCTCAATCATGACACATTTGCTCACAAGAGCCATGTATCCAGTGTACCGATCAGGTGACTATCTCTGTCTACGCTCTGCTATAGGTGGTCCTACAACCTTCTCTGCATCTCGAGCTAGTCGCTCAGCTTCTGTAGTGCGCTTTCGCCCTCTGAGGGTTGGCGCTGCATGAGTGGTCTCTTCCACTCCATGAACTTCATCTTGTGGCTGATCCACATCCTGAAGCTCATCCTTAGGAACTAATAGCTCCTCATATGCATGCAAGTGTGGCTCAATCTTAAGCGAACACTTCATGGCTTTCTCCTCCTGAGATTTTATATCCCGTTGCACAACAGTCTTGTGAATGTCTGGCAAATACACATGATAGTTGTGGGGCGTATCATTGTACCCCACAAATATCCCAACCTCTGCAGTCGGCTCCACCTTCTTTCTGGCATCCTTCGTCACATGCATGTAAACAGGAGAACCAAAAATCCTCAAATGGGAAATATCAGGCCTCTTACCAGAATAAGCCTCCTCGGGTGTACTCATGCCAAGTATCTTGTGAGGACAATGGTTATGCACATATACTGCAGTATTGCATGCCTCCGCCCACAAGTGAATGGGTAGGCTCTGATCATGCAACATCGCCCGTGCAGCACCCATGATCGTTCTGTTCTTCCGCTCAACAACCCCGTTTTGTTGTGGGTTATGGGGAGCTATGAGCTCTCTTTGAATCCCTTCTGCACTGCAGAAGTCCTTGAACTCGCCAGAGATGAATTCACCACCATTGTCGCTCCTAAGAGCCTTCACCTTCTTCCCCAATTCCTTCTCGACTAATGCTTTGAACTCACAGAACTTTGAGTATGTCTTACTCTTCTTCTTTATGAAGAAGATCCAACACTTTTGAGAGAAATCATCAACAAAGATCACATAGTACCTGTGCTTTGCTGTCGAAGCTACTGAGAAAGGTCCACACATGTCTATGTGAATTCTCTCAAGGATCGTCGTGGCACGACTATCCTTCTCGTGAAAGGTGGCTTTCACAAAGTTTCCCAAAATACACCCCTTGCACTGTTCTGACTGCGCAAGAGTGCCTTTAGGAAGCCTAGTAGAGATCTGCTGCAGTATCTTCAAGGCTCCATGGTGAAGGTGGCCCAATCTTCGGTGCCACAGCTCGCCATCATCTCAGCTCACCAATCCTTCTGCCTTGCATGCCATAGCTGAGCAGCCATCTACATGCAACCGATAAAGGTTCCTCACTCGAACCCCTATCTTCCGGGTCTCACCAGTTGTCTTACTGCGCAGGAAAGCCTTTCCCTCACTGAAAACAACATCATATCCCTTGTCTTCTAACATCGCCAAAGAGATAAGATTCTTCTTCAATCCTGGAACATGCATCACTTCCTTTAATACAAAAGGTTTACCAGACTCCCTCTCAAAGGTACCGATACCGGTCGCACTGTATCTACCATCATCGCCCATCTCGATGTGCACTCCAAGATCCTTCTCATCCAGATCAGAAAACAAATCTCGATCTCCCGTCATGTGAAAAGACGCACCACTTTCCAAGAACCACACCGATCCCATCACACATGAAACCAAGCATGCGATCAACGAAAAATCAAGCTCAAACTGAGAAGCTAAGGCCTCTCCCCCTGCAGATCTAGCAGCTTGCTTATTCTTCTTCTTCTGCAGACAATTTGTGGCATAGTGTCCGTGCTGGTGACAGTGAAAACACTTCACCTTGGACATGTCCTGCTTCTTGCCTTTTGCACCGGAATGAGAAACTTTCTTGTTCTTCCCCTTCTTTGCTTTGGCAGCCAAAGCACAATTTTCTTCATTATATGCCTTTGATGAAGATCCGTCCCTGGTATTCCTCCTGATCTCCTCTTGCATAAGATCTGACCAAAGTCTCTCCCATCCTGGAAATTTCTCCCGACCATTGACAAAGTCTTGATAGGAATGCCAACTCTTTGGAAGACCAAGGAGAGCCAAGCTCACCAAGTCGTCATCAACGATAGTCACCCCCACACTTCCCAACTCATCCCGGCATTGGGTGAATTTCGTGAGATACTGGGGCATACTGTCTCCATTCTCACACTTAATGTTTCTGAGTTTTATCCTTGAGCGCCATTCCACCAACTCAAAACTCAACCGCTTCTGATCTAAAATTCATGAGAACAAAGTATTTCTCATACAGAGATCGACTGTATGGGCATCCAACGGATATCTCACCTTCCAAAAGAAGGATGAATCCAGAGGATACTTGGCCCGATTACATACTCTGCCTGAAGAAATAAAATGTAAACACTTTCTAAATAATCGATCCGATGATCAACCTCACTTTGATATCCTATAGAACTTTTTCTACAAATCAACCAGCTCCGATACCATGTAGAACCTGTTCTACAAATTAGAGAGCTCTGATACCATGTAGAAATTTTGAATAATATGACACTTATTCACAGAGATTATCCTGATTATACACTATTTGCGGAATCATGCATAATACATGACCTCCTCTACATTGATCATTAATTTGCAGTATTAAAGAAACAATCGCATGTGCACATTGAAGCATCAATCACACATATCAACACAGTCTGTATTGGGGAAAGCATACAACTGAAAACCCCTCAACTATATGTATATTATATTGATCGAGAACATGTAACATTACATAGTTCAATACTCCTCACAAGTACTCAGTACTATCTCCACCTGTTACACACAAACTAGCTCAGATCTGAATTAATCACAGGTTCAAATCTCCTCCGCTGCTTGCCTGCCTCTACTGCGCAATCCTGCATGAGAATGGTTGATGAAAACTCGTATTTCCCTTGTGTAACACTACGCAATCCTCATTGGCAATCTCAATCCACTGATTGTGCAAATGTTTATAGTCCAAATATTATTAAGAGCTAATAATATTCGACTGTTCTATTTTTAGCTTGGCAGTCTAAAAATAGACTCCACCCATATGTCTAAAAATAGAGGTCCATCTATTTTTACCGACATGACCAATCATCCAAAAATAGCATCCTGCAACTCATAGACCATGATCCATATGTCTAAAAATAGACATAGTCTAAAAATAGACTTTGCGCCAAAAATAGCTTGCGGGCCCACTTAGTGAAGGCGACTTCTTTTCACAAAGCTCAATCATCTTGTTTCATTTTCAAGAGACCTCTGCTAAGAAATGCAGTAAGATCAACTCCCAAACAAGGAAATTCATTTTCTTTCTTGTTCGCTCTCAAAGTAAAGGGAAGATCGTAGCCACAACCATGGCCCTCAGGAAGGGTTCCTCCACGCAACAGAAGTAGGTGGATACACTCATGAAAGAATACAGGGACATCTTCTCCTCACCCACAAGGGTATCGTTGCAGTGTCAGGTTAAGCATTCATCTGATCTGAATCTCGAAGCACCTTTACCCAATGGGCTGATCTATCATCTCTCCATTCTGGAAAATGCCAAGCACAACCAGCGACATGATCAACATCGGGTGCCACACAAGTTTCAGGTGGGCGACAAAGTCTGGTTGCATTTGCAGAAAGAACGCCTTACAAGAGCCCATCAAAAGCTTAGACCACTCTGATATGGTCCATACAACATTACCAAGGTTGTGGGAAACAATGCTTTGGAGCACAACATTTCCCCATTCCTTTGCTTGCATTGAGTGTTCAATGTGGACCACCTTCGACCATGCTCCAACCATTATGGACACATCAGACATTGCAGAGTAACTCACACTAGCAGAAGCTTCTTCATCTCATGGAGGAACTCAACGGATAAAACCATTGCTTGTAGCATATGACTTCTTTGCTACATCAAATCTACCTTATCCTCCCACAATTTACTTTTCTCAACAATGTCCTAAATCATGGATTCCATTGCTAAGTGTTAGACCCTTTTGACATGTTTCATTATGGAGTTTGTATGCCCCAACATGTCTACTGCCACCTAACCACATATCACATAATTGAGTGATGAGTCTCCCAATGATTGATCAAGAGAACTCTAATTTCATATGAGGTTTCCCAATTTGCTAATAAATCTGCTTCATAATTATTATGTCTAAAAACATGCATGGCTTTGATATCAACCATAAAGCTCAAATAAATTTTGTTCCTTTTAATAATGATATTAATATTAAGATCTAACTTAAAAGAGTCAACATAAAATTATTACTTTCAAGTCCCCCACTATAATTAATTTATAGATATGAAGTGCAATTGCTTGAAAGAGAGGGCATAAACCTCTCCCTAATTATTAATAACCTTCCCTAACGTGATAAAAATGCTAATTCTAATTGTCCTTGAAAATACACTACACAATGCAATTCCACGACTAAACATTTACTTATTATTTAAAGCTAATTTATATATTACCTTTTTGTGCTATATTTTGATGGAGGTTCCTGGTTGCAGGGCCTGTAGTTCTTCAAAGGGTGCCCGATGGGATGCTTTGGCTGGCCCTACTGATGGGGTCCCTCTCTGAGCTTTGAGTAAGTCAAGGGACATGTAATATTGTTTCCGCTTGATGTCTCCAACACATGGAGGCTCGCCAACAACATCATTGTTTTATCATTACCTTTCTTGATTTTGTGTTCCGCCGACATCAGGGGTTAAATTTGATGCTCGTATAGCCGTATTTGGCTTTTTTAGACGTAAAATGCTTTCTAGATCCAAATCTCCACGTCATGTGTAACTTGCCAATAATTCTTAAGAATGTCAATATGACGAGCATATTTAAAAATGAAAAGGTTTAAAAAAATAATATATATAACCTTGCGTTGAACGGAGAGTGAATCATTGTGAAAAGTGATTCATTAACATTATTAATATCTAATTTAATAATCCGCTTGTATCACAATTTCCCAAGTGACTACTATCTGGATTCTAGACTAAGTCATAAATATCAAATTCTAATTTTCAATAGGTAAATGGTATGGTATTCTTTGTAATTAATTCCCAACTACCCACTGCCGAGTTATGTTACTAATTTATGGTGATTTGTTTGCAATTTGCAACTTCCAATTCGTGTCAAATTCCAATCAATAACAATCTGTAAGTTATTCATTGTTGAATGTGGTGACTCTGGTGAGAAGTAGGGCATAAGAAAAACTCTGCAAAGTCTGGAACTTCGAATGCTACAAAACCAGAACTTAGCCGACCAAGTAGCCAGTAAGTGATAGCCTATTAGCCATAGATAGTGTTTCACACTACTTATATTTGAGAGATGCTCTGCTCTATTTGTTTTTCTATGCATGCTTGTTGGATATCTGTATTTGTTTTTCTATGCATGCCAGCTAGATATCTCTCTGAGGCAGTAGTGTTTTGTTTTTTAATTTTTAATAAATGGAATTTTTCTTTATCTTTACTTGGCTTTGTGTATTTTGATTGGTGGAAGTTTCAGTCCTCATCTGTGAAAGCTACTCTTTTAAGAGCAGCAGAAGCTCACGTATGTTTCCCTAGTTTTTCAGGCCTTCTTTGCAATTTGCTATCATTAGGCTTAAATCTTGTGCCTTGTGGCAAAGTCTTTCTTTAAGAAACCCAAGTTCCTTATCAAATATTTTGACTGCATCATAAATCTCTTGGGGATTCCTTTTGTTCCCATTAATCCACGAGGATCTTCACACAATGGTTGGTTAGCTTCGATCTTTAAGTGGAAGGGTTTTATGCTCTTCTATAAGTTAGGTTTTGGGGGTTCTGCTTCAACTGATCTTATCTAACTGCAGGGAAATCCTTCCTCAGAAGACTACCTAGCTAAATTTTTGCACATCTCTCTCTGGTTGTACATTTATCCTGCTTGCACTACATTGAGAGATGTGCACTATTGAGTTGAGATCAATATGAACTATTTTTTTTGTACTTCATTTCTTTTGGTTGCCAGTGAAGCTTCTCTAGGACTCCCAATTTCCTCTTTCAACAAACCTTGGATGCTTCTTTGGCTAACTTGTGAGCAATATTATACATTTCCCAAGAGTTTTCTTCTTCTTTATATTCTTGATTGTCTTAAATTATCTGAGAGGCCTCTTGGAAGAAGGTTGTGGAGTCAAGGGTCCCTTGCTGTGCCCTTGCCTTAGCACCTTTATCATAAGTATTAAGTCTCCAAATATTTATGATTTCTCAATTCTTAGAAGACTTATTCTTCTTGGCCATAAATATGGGCAGACACTTTTGTGACATGAATTGAAGTGCATCTAAATCCTACGTTTGTAACATGGCTTGAAGTGCATCCAAGTCCAAATTTGAATGCGGGAAGAGAAGTTGTCAACCCAAGCCAAAATGAAGGGCTGTAGCCTGTTACACCACTCCTGTAAGTTAAAAGGCACTCTCGAGTCCAGTGAATGATTTAGCATATTTAAACAGATCAACTAGTTGGAAATTGGACCATTAAGGTCATGAAAATTATGTACTTTATGTACTTTTTTAATGTCTATCCCATACATTTAATTGCTGAAATGCATGGAAATGGGTCTATTGGATTTATTGAAAAGTCAGGGTTTGTTGTTCATATATGGGGAAATAGTGAGCATATTTTATATATAATGCGTGGCTATCGATATCCATTTGTCTTTGAAGTTATATATTGATCTGTAACTTCACATCAATTCTTTTTTAGGACATCTATTCATCATATGCTTTGATTATTTGAGTTGACTTCTACTGTATTTTTGTTAGATTGTTTTATTGATAATGTGCATAGATTGATGAAATCGGATATATATGGGCCATGATTGAAACAGATGAGGAAGTAAGGTTACTATGGAATCCTTATCAAGATCGATGGTCAATTAAGGATGGGATTCGTTCAATTGTCATGCCATGGTCACGCAATCATAGGTTGTAGTTTTTTTCAGATGTAGTTGTTTTCAGTCTTCCCTTGCTTTCTTCAGAGATTTAATATATTCACAAGGCATCTTAGATCACTTTTCGGAGCCCCTGTTTTACTTCTTTTCAATCCTTCCATGCCTTTTTGCAGGGATTGAATATATTCACAATGAATTCACTGTGAACTTGGGAAATGATCACATACAATGGTAGGTGGTCTATCCAGCAGGAGAGGGACCCTGGTTACACCTCTCCTTGGTCACACCGTCTTAAGCTGCAAGCATGGAATGACTGAAAATTATAGCAAGTAATGAGTAATAAATAATCTTTGGACACATCATTACTATGGTTTTGTTTGCCTTCGCCATCAATTCACTGTGATTTGTTGCCATGACCTAGCTGGGACTTATCCCAATTTCCCTCACTCGCGTATTTGGAAAGAATCTATGTTTCCAAACAATGTCGTTGTATGCCATCATGTGACTATCAATGCTTCAGAGTAGCATGAACTAAACCTAACACGTGAAAATCTCGTAGCAAAGCCAGAAGAGTAGGAATAAGTTTATGTATTGGATGCTATAATTCTATAATTCAAGTGACAGGGGTCAGCATATTTCCAAATTTGTAAGTCTTGGTTTTCACACTTGTGTACACACTCGCATTCAAATATCTGTGACATAGTTCCATAGTCAAAATGATTTTTCTAAAACGTTGGTGGCATATACACTGCCTTCAGGATCCCATAACCGAAGATTCAAAGCATGAGGGCATTTCAAAGATTGTGTTGTTGATCATCTCGTCCAAAAGCGTAGAAATAAGTTTGTGAAAGAATTATAATATTATAATGTGCAGAGCAAGGTGTGACAGGAGGGGGTATATTTCAAACCTTTTAGGCTAGTGTTTAACACCACAGAGATTCTCATGCAAATTGATCTACATTGTTGACCCAACAACACAAGAAATACAATTATTTTCTTCTTTTCCCAATTGACCATACCTCGGTCAATTGATAATGGGCGCGCTTCATTGAAAATGTGATGGATACTATGGCTTTTCCCTCTATATAATCATATTCAAAACTAATTCCATAGCGTTGTGTAAGAGATTGAGTTGGGGGTTTTCTCTGAACTGGTGTTGCAGTTTCTTTTCAGTGATGGGGAAGAGCTTTTCTAGATTACTATTTGGGTGATGCGATGACGTTGGCTCTAATTTGGGATCCCCTAATTTCTAAACAACTCTACTATTTAGTTGGAGCATGATTGATTTCTCACATATTTGACTGTTCCATCAATCATCGCCAAATATTTGGCTATCACTTTTCGAAGCCCCTGTTTTACTTCTTTTCAGTCCTCCCATACCTTTTTTTTGTAGGGATTGGATATATTCACAACGCATCTCTGCTCACTTTTCAAAATCTTTTTAGCCAACCATTGGAGCATTTTGGCATATATTGTTCATAACGGAAAAAATAACCTGAAGTTAAATGAAAATAAATATGAGTATGTCAGGGAATTTTTCTAAATCTTTTTGGTATCTTTTTAAATTTCAAAGATTTTTAATAGGGTTGGGACCTGGGTATATGGTTCATAATATATTACAGAAAAAGGTATGAAAATAAATATAATTAGAAGAAGAAATTTGTTTTTTCTATTTTCATAGATTTTTTGATATATTAGATATATTGTTCATAATAGAATACATAACTAGAAGTTATGTTTAGAATTTTTACTGTTTTATGTTTATGTAGTATGTTGCTCCTTATTTATTTGAATTGATTTTACTGTTTTATGTTTATATAGTATGCTGCTCCTTAGTTATTTGAATTTGTTTATTTACGTGTTAGTTTTACTATATTTTTTGTTATAATTTTTTTTAAATAGAAATAAAAATTTTCATTATTTAAAGTGTATTTTTTAATATATAAATTAATTATTTTAAAAACTTATATTTTTGAAGATATAAATTGATTATCTTAAAAGAAATGTTCCACGTTTATTTATCTTCAATATTTAGTAAAAATTTACAATGAAGATTTACCTCATACTTTTTGTTGGCATTTCAAAAATAGTTAAATTTGTTGTTTTGATTTTGGCCACAACAGGACAACGACCACAATTCTGCAAATTTTTTAGTCCAAACAGCGAGAGAAACCTACTTTCTGGGCAAATTTCAACAAGTGTTTAAGAAGGAGTAAGTCAATTCATATATAAATTTATTTATTTTTATGTGAGAAAAAATTGTATTTATATATGGATTTATATATGCTAAAACATTCAACTTGTCTGCCTTCACAAATGACTGAAATGGATAGAAAAAATAGACAATTTACTGTAAATATTGAAAAAAAGCTTGCGTAGACTTGAGAAACTATTAAACATTATAAAGAATTAACAGGTATATTTTTAAATATTATAAAGAATAAATAGGTATATTCCTGGTTAATATCATTTCTTGAAATGAAATTCATATATACTATATACTTTATTTTTATTATATAGGTATTATATATCAAAAATGTCTTCAAAAAAAGGGAATCAACTTTCTATCAAAAATTCTTGGATGGTCTACTACATCTCAAGCTTCATTGCCCTTATAAAGAAGATCATGATTTTGATCTAAATGAAGATTTAGATGTCTTGGGGCATAATGAAGAATATGATATCTTGGAGCATAATGAAGAAAGTGATGAATAATTTCACCACAGAGAACCTAGCACCCAAAAGAAAAGAAAAAAGAAAGTAAAAAGAGAGTTTCATGATCAATGGAAAAATAAGTGGTTGAGAGAGGCAAAGCATGATGGAAAAACAGTTATGAAATGCATATATTGTGAAATGCATACGGCAATGGGGCCATGTGGAATTGGGACTAGTTGCTCTACATTGCAACATGATTCTATAATTGTTCATGCTAATTCAAGCATTCATAAACTCTCACAGGCAAAGTGGATATGTGGAAATGAGAAGAAGGCGAAGTCTATTACAGAACACATTGCATGCATTGACGATATGAACAAAGAAAGAGTCATCACTACTATGAAATTAGTATATTGGATGGTACAAAAGGATCTACCACTCTCAAATATGAATCTCTTTGTTTGTTCACAATGTCTTTACACACACCAAATATGCCAAAGAACAAAGATTATACATCATATACAAATCACATGGCTACACAAAAAAAATCCTTTTTGCTATATCTCAGTATCTTGAAGAGCTACAAATTTCCAAAATGCTAGATAGCCTTTTTTTCATTGACGTTAGATGAAAGTACAGACCATAGTTTAGAAAAACTTCTTGTGGTTTATGCCACGTTTTTAAACTCAAAAGGATTGGGTCCTCCAATTTCACAGTTTTTAAAGCTCATAAATGTTTGCGATGTAAGAAGGAAAACAACTTATGATGCAATCAAGCATTTAATGGAATCAAGGGGCCTTTCAACAAAAATATTGATAGGAGTTTCCACAGATGGTGCTTCTTCAATGGTTGGTAATGAAAATGGTTTCATCACTTTCTTGAAGAAAGATGTTCCTAATCTTGTAAGTGTTCATTGCATTGCTCATCGTGAAGCCTTAGTCGCATTAGATGCTTAAAAAAAAATACCTAAATTATTATTTGTTGAGAAATTAGCAAATAAGGTATATTCTTGGGTGCAAAATTCTACGAAAAGAAATAGTCAACTTATTTCTCTACAGGAACTTATGCAACTTGAAACTCTTCAAGCTCTTCAAATCCATGGAGTTATATGGCTTTCAAGGGGACAAGTCATTGAAAGACTTGTTGTACTTATGCCTCCCATATTAACAATGTGGAAAAATGAAAGAAAAGACTCATGGTATGATAAGGCAAGAATCTTTTTAGTACAATTTTGTTTACATATGCTTGCAGATATAATGTGTGAATTAAACAAGTTGAACAAGCAATTCCAAGAAGAGTACATTGATGTCAGCTCTTGAGGGGCAGCCATAGATGTCACGGTAAACACTTTGAAAAAGTGGTTTTTAAGAAGCAACACATTTGCAGATGGCACATGTTATTTATCTAAATTTATAGATGCCTCTAAATTTGGCTTTCTAGAAATTTGTGATAAGGAGGGGCTTACTCACAAGCATGAATTACGATTTGTAGCAATTCCACATGCATATGTTGATTGCGTTGATATACAAAAATAAATCATGGAAACCGTGTATTGAAGGTTCAATATAAAGTTGCAAACAACTTGCAAAAGATTATGTTCAGGCTCTCATAGAGAATTTGAACGGAAGATTCCTTGATCTTGCATTTTTCAACTTAGCAAGGTTGTTTAGCCCTTGCCATTATTTAGAGGATGTTCATGGCAGAGAACGAAATTCAAAGCGTTGGCTCGAAGAGATTTTTCAACACTTACAACATCCTTATTATCAAAGTGAAGAAAACAAAACTACATTTGATTTTGAGGCTTGTTTGAAAGAGTTTCATCCATTTGTTCACACTCTTCATGTTAATTGCGAGGGATCATCCATGAAAGATGCATGGAGGATTTTTTATGTTATAGGGTTGCATACAAATTTTCCTAACATGTCAAAATTATGGCAGGCAATACTTACTATTCGTGCAAGTACAATTGCTTGTGAGAGAGGATTCTCAAGACAAAACATAATAAAGGATGTCCGAAGAACAAAGCTATCATTAGTTGCATTGGATGCCTTGATGCGGGTGTCTCTAACAGGGCTTGATTCATCGATGGTGGAATGGGATAGGGTATTTGACATATGGAAAGATGCTAAAGAAATAAGAATCTTAAATATCTAAAGTTTTTGCTTTTATTTTTATGTTTGTAATGGTGGTGTTTTGACAATTACCTCTTTTGGTGAAACTATCCAAAATTTAGTTTGTGTGCATGATGATATGGAATCTACTTTTTGAACATTTACATAGTTCATGCACATTATGTTTTTGGTTTGAAAATTATTTCACAACTATTGTTCTTTTAATGGGATTAACATGGTAGTGACTTAAATGGAAAACATAGTATGTGTGAGTGAATTATTTTTGTCAAATTTGTTGCAACAATATTAACATTCATTATTTTCATGTGAGAGTAATTATGAATATATGTTTTTTCAATTTCTAATATTATTTTTTGGGTTTTCTATATATATTTCCCATCTATTTTATCACTATTTCCATCTTAAAAAAAAAAAACTCAGAACATTTCAACAATCTGGAAAATTTGCAGAAACGTTTCATCAATAGGTCTCAAAACAAAGTGTAGCAATGAAACTTGAGCTGAATGGTACTATAGAGAATGGAAAATTTGCGACAATTATGAGTACAATTTGAAATTAGATGAAACTTGTACAAATAAATATTAAAAGTCATATGATGGGCAGTTTAAAAATAAAAACGTCATAAAAAATTCCTTGACGAGCAGAGTCACCCGTAAAATTTAACCCCTGCCGGCGAGCCTCCCTTGACTTAGAGCTCAGAGAGGGACCCAATAAGTAGGGCCAGCCAAAGCATCCCACCGAGCACCCTTTGAATAACTACAAGCCCAGCAACTAGGAACTTCCATCAAAATATAGCACAAAAAGGTAATAGTTTTTTTATTTTATATTTATATGTGTATAAAAAAGTTGTTTTCTATCAACAAACTATATCTATCTATCTATCTATCTCTCTCTATATATATATACTAAGTTTTAGTTTTTAAATAAGAAGTAAATGCTTAGTCATGGAATTGCAGTGTGCAGTGTACTTTCAAGGACAATTAGAATTATCATTTTTATCGAGTTAGGGAAAGTTACTAATAATTAGGGAGAGGCTTATGCCCCCTCTTTCAAGCAATTGCACTTCATATTTATAAACTAATTATGGTGGGGATTTGAAAGTAATAATTTTATGTTAACTTTTTTAAGTTAGAACTTAATCTTAATATTATTTTTAAAAGGATTGAAATTTATTTGAGTTTTATGGTTGATATCAAAGCCATGCATGTTTTTAGACATAATAATTATCTAGCGGACTTATTAGCGAATTGGGCAACCTCATATAAAATTGGAGTTCTCTTGATCAATTATTGGGAGACTCATCACTCAATTATGTGATATGTGGTTAGGTGGTAGTAGAAATGTTGGGTCATACAAACTCTATAATGAAACATGTCAAAAGAGTCTAACACTTAGCAATGGAAGCCATGATTTAGGACATTGTTGAGAAAAGTAAATTGTGGGAGGATAAGGTAGATTTAATGTAACAAAGAAGTCATATGCTACAAGCAATGGTTTCAACCCTTGAGGGAGTTGATGTAGCAAAAGGATTCTTGTTTGCTTGTGTGTGTGTGTGTGTGTGTGTAGATATCATTAAAAAAAAAGGTTATAAGGTTTAAGTGCATGGGGAAAAAAGGTTGGGATTATGATGTTACGTGAACTTTATAGAGATTTGAGAGAAAAAACATCAAGTCCTACCATGGAAGGGACATGATGGACAACGCATCAGAATTTGAGAAATTAAGATTATCTAGAGTGAAACTAATTTCCAATCTAAATTTTCTTAAAAATTGCAGAGATAACAATCTCATTCCTAAATTCGCTACCTACAAGCATCCTCTAGGTTCATAAAACTCTATAACAGGTCATTTCTCCTCTATTTAAAAATTTCCTCACCTATATGGATTCATTATTTAATAACATCAAGTCCTACCATGGAAGGGTCATGATGGATAGCGCATCAGAATTCGAGAAACTAAGATTATCCAAAGTGAAACTGATTTCCAATCTAAATTTTCTTAAAAATTGCAGAGATAACAATCTCATTCCTAAATTTGCTACCTGCAAACATCCTCTAGGTTCATAAAACTCTATAAAAAGTCATTCCTCCTCTATTTAAAATATACTTTTTTCCAAAGGTTTCATGCAAAGTAGAAAAAGGTTAGATGATGCATGCATTCAAGTGTTGGATCATCAATAATGCACAAGAGTGCTAGATCTAATGGCTTATATGAATCATGGAACCCCCGTGGTTGATGTTTAGTGGGGGAGAGGAGTCGTGGTTGGGATTCACGCCAAACCAACTACGTATGATCAATAGATACTTTTGATTGCAAGGACCGCCTCTCACCAAATTAAAACCACCAGGGGATGAGCATTACCAACTGTATTGCCAAGGGTGATTTTACGTATCATGACAAGATTTGGAGCAATGAGCAAGGAAAATGTTGGTGCACATCCAAAGGATGGCAAGGTAGGTGACTTAATGGACAAGTAAGCAACTGCATTGAAGATATACATGCACAAGTGGACATAATAATGTTGACAAGGTAGTTTACATGGATAATTGATGTGGCATTCCATGTTAGCATGACATCATCAATGAAGTCGCTAATGAAAATACTCTTTGAAAGGATTTTGAAGTTCATGTCCAATGGAAAAGAAAGTAGTTGACAGAGGAGAAAGGTTGGAAGGTATTCTATCATTCTATTTGTGAAAGGGAAGGACAACGATGCTCATGAATGTAATTGTTATACAAATATTCTTGTACAGGGAACCATTTGCACTCATAGTTATGGACATCAAGTTAGTTACAAGCTAGGAGTCTCCAAGAAATATTCTCAGGTAACTTATTCCACTGCTCTTTGTCTGTTTCATAATTACTAAGTTGAAATATGAAATCCTTACTTCTCAATACCCTGTTAATTTAGATAATATACCATTAATTGACCATGAAGTAGACATATATGACACTCATTGTCACCTTCACCTATTTCAAGTTAGATAAGAGGATTTAAGTAGGTTTAGCCATTCAAATGATACCTTTTGGGTATGTAACACCCTCTTCCCACATCTACGTAAGCAACCGGTCAGTCGGAGTAAACATGCGATGAGAGGCCACTATGATAGTATTCGACCTCCTAAGTCACATTAAGGAAGTGGAATCAATAGAATCACACCATACAAACATTCAACATCAGCATTAGAAATCTCATGAAGTAATCCAACCATTCTGCTAACTAGCCCCTGGGTCCCAATGAGCTTTTTGACCACTTGACCTCTGGATGCTCTCATGCTATGGCTATGTCAGCGTCTGGGGACCTCTGGACGCTCCCACAGGCCTGCAAGCCAGCATCCAAGGACTCTTTTGCACAATGTTGCACCAGTGTCCCCGAGATTTGAGACACTTTTTTAGGCCTAGAGCCTAGGGTACTGCCCAGAATTGAATCACATTTTTAGAGCAGTAAAATAACAAGGAATTTATAGTATAAATGAAATCAATTGAATGAGACCTCGACTAGACCCCTACTAGCCATGACAAGCATTTCGTTAAGCATATCATGAATATGTAATATATAGGTGTAAATAATATATTTGAGCATTAGCGTCTCATACTTAGCTAAAAATCACTAAGAGACACTGAGGCCTCAACATATTAACTCCCATGTCATCCATTAGGTCATAGATACATTGTTCAATCATTTACAAAAAAAAAATCATGATGAGAGCCATACATAGCTAGAGCTGGCAGTGTAGGTTGAGGGAGCGGGATAGTTCCTACTGGCTGGTTCATCCGTCTTTGCCAGTTTATCTGCCAGCTTTGACTCTGTGAAGTAGGAGAAGTCCATTGCGATGGAAAAACATTGTTTTGCCAATATGGTGGGGTATAGGGAAAATTTGGCCAATTGAGTTGGCTTGCTTGACTCGGCCATGGGATGATGAAGGGAATGATTGTTGTGACCAATTCGGGAAGGGGGGTTGAATTTGCCACATTGAATTATATTGTTGAGCATGGTATTGCTGAGGCTGGAAAGAATAAGTTCCGCCTGAAAACATACCTGTTTGTCATGGCTGCCACTGGCAGCGCTGATTAAGTAGATACACTGGTTCTAGCTCTTCTTTTGCTTCCTTGTATACTTCTTTCAATCCAGGAAGTGAGGGGTAGCTCTCTATGGAGTGGTCTTTTGTACAAATGGCGCAAACTTGAACTGCATCTAATGGACACTCCTTGTGGCTATGTTTCTTCCTGCATCTGGGATAGAAGATTTCCAAATTTTTTTCTGCTTCTACTTGCCTCTGTTTAGCCTACATAATATCAAGTTGTGTTGTCAGCGTCCCCAATATGTCAGTTTTAAAATTTTCTAATAAATTTCCAATTTCTGCATGAGTTACTCCTTCTGCCGAAATTCTATTATCTCGTGCGAATCAATCATGCTCTGCTAGTTTTAGTCTTATGCTGCCTCTCGAACTACTGATACATAAATCAATAATGTCAGCAAACTTTTCTTGATAAATATCTCCTTTCCCCATAATGTTTAATGTCTCAATCCGTTGTTCCTTCATCCCCCTAATTAATGTCTTTTTTAATACATTATCAAGTAAAGGTAATGATGCATAAGGAGATCTTTGAAGATTATATTGGAATCGTTCAACATACTCTTCCAATGTTTCATTTGGTTTAGTTACCATCTGAAATATTTCATCTTTTAATTCTTGAGACCTGCAATAATCCTGATACGTTTTTAGAAAAGACTCTTTCATTTGATCCCAATTATTTATAACACCACCACCTAATCCCATAAACCATTTCAAAGCAGCTCCTTTTAATGTAGAAGGAAATAATTTCGGTTTCTTGGGATCGGTGGTATAGTCATATCCTCTACACAGCACATCGAATTCAAATAGAAATGCATCTGGATCTTCTGATGTAAGGCCATGGAATGTAGGGACATGCTGAAGGGGAATTTCCTTCATAGGTGCATTGGCTGCAGTATCCACAATGGGGTATTGCAGAGTAGAGGTTTGGGTGTTAGGTTGATTCTGGGCCATTTGATCAAATATATGCCAATAGCCTTCGGGGATATCTAGGAGGGTATTCCTAGGTTGTCGATGGGGAATGGCTCTAACGGGAATGGCCTTGACAACATTTCCCTTATCTGGGATGATGAGAGCGCCTAATGTCTGAGGAGATTCAGGTTTTTGAATTTCGTTATAAATGATTTTTGGAGCACTCGCCTTATCTGGGCTGCTTAATGGATGAATTACCCTAAGAGGAGATTTTGGTACTTTTTCCTCACTTTTTTCTCCCCTTCCTTCGCAGAGATTACTAAGGTTCCCTTCTTGCAATGATTTTGTGCTAGAATTTTCAATTTCTTGAAAATCTTGCTCTTCAGTTTGACTATGCACCTCAGCAAAGGCTACAGATGGTGATCCTGTTGCCTGAAGGGAACTAGTAGGCTGTCTAGAAATAACTTTTCTAGGCCCTATTGAAGGCTAAGATTCTGCTTTCTTAAATATTTCGTCTATAAAGGTCGATCGGCCAAGGGCACCGGCTCCTTAGCTTTATCAGGTTTGGGTAGAGGTTTGGGATTCTTTTCTAGCTTTTTCTGCTTAGTCATGCACACAAATCAACTGCTAGGTTCTACCCAAACAAAACAACAAAAAATCTGTAGGAAAGCGGACTGGGGAGCAGGGCTATTACATACTCCTTACGCAAGTTCTTACCTTCCGTTTTTAAAACCCAACTCTTTGCTAACAGGTTCCTACACTACTCTGAAAAAGAAACAAATGGCTACACTCTTCCCCGACAACGGCGCCAAAATGTCGAGCCGTAAAAAGGGTCTTTTTCACCTCTAATTACCTCACATTAACTTGTCAATCCAGGAACAATTTGTTATCTCAAAGAGTGTACTCGGTTTGAGACTGTCATTTGTCAGAGTAATGCTAGTACTATAGTGCTCAAGAAAATACAGGAGTAAACAGATTCTTGAAAGAAAATATACTTACAGCAAAATACCTTGAAGCCTAAATCATTCATTCAGAAAAATAAGCAATGTATCAGTCAAGGGTCCAGTAACAATAACTCATGCCTTTGGAAACTGATGTAACCAAAAGTAATCAAGGAACAGATCATCAATTTGGGGACTAGACAGCAAATGCCAATGCCCACTACAGTTTCAGATCGTTCTGCACACCGAAGCAATCAATAACGCAAATAACGGGAAATGGAATAGCAAATAAGAAATGGAACAACAACTAGAAAATGTAACAACAACTAAATCTGATGAACAACAACACCTTAATCTATAGAAACAAGTGCAACAGCCTTATCCTACAGAATACTCAAAGGATAAATCGAATAGAAAATAGAAATGGAACAGCAACCAATTACCAATGAAATATGGAACACCGCTTAGAGCCTACGGTACTGAAATAAATAATACACAAAGAATATAGAGATATTAAGAAAAACAATAATCTGAGTCTAATACCACAAGTATTAATCCTGGTTAGAAAGGGTAATGATCACAATTCATAATGGAAATGCAATGTCAATTGAACAGCAATCGTATGAAGTATAAACCATAGAAAAATACATAAACACCAGCTTAAGAAGGTTACAGCTTGATTACTCCAAAATTAAATAGCAATAGCATTCTATAGAGAACAACAATGTTACATTAACGACTTTAAAGGAATAACAATACGTTATAATATCAGAACGCACATTACGACTTCCTTGTTGCAGAGAACGATATATGAAATATAACAGAGCTGCAATATAAGATAACAAAACACACCAGATTACCAATTCAAGCTGATAATACAAACCACACACGAACTAAAGATAATGATACCGGAGCAAGTGTTCCACCAGGGCCGAGCCCTTAGCCTCCAGGGATACACCGCTTGAAGTTATTCCAGAATCACAGATGGAACAGCAACCAGATTTATATTAAAGCATTCAAATAGATTTACAGTAAATCTCTTCTCAACGAGAGTCGATGATCAAAGTTCAAGTACAGAACAAAGTTACATGACAAATTAACCATCTCCCCAGGCTAGCAGTGCTGCCCCTACTTATAACAGCTGAAGTGGAGATATCAAGGATGCAAAAATAGTTAAAGTAGCGATCCCTCAGTATCAAAGGATCCTGAGGGATTCACCAAGCTGTTAATCCTCAGTTATCCAGTCGTTTTCTTGTGTCGAGTCGATACCTCTTTTTCCTTTCCTTGGTTGAGATGTTTTAATTTAGATCGTCTTGTTTGCATATGGTTCCCTGCCAAAGGGACAGCAGTTAGCTTGGCCCTGTCTTTTTCCTTGGAGCGGCAATCTTTAGTTTTTGCGTTTTCCTACATAAGAAATAGCGATTATTAGCGTTTTCATATTGCATATAAATCTTTATATATTTTGTCATGATTTCCCATTATCTTCCTAGTTCATGATGCAAAGATGTTATGAGTTCTAGAGAAAAGATAGCAAAATAGTCAATGAAAACATACCTTCTTCAATACTCCACACACCCCCCTACTTACCCTTTTTCATGCCCTCATGAAAACATTGTAGTTGACATGTAAGGCAGTGAGAGAGTAGGTTGGAGATGGGATCTCATGTGGTGGCCTACAGCTGTGATGCCTAGCTAGGTGTTCAAAAAGATGGCCTGTCTGACCCTTAGGCATCTCATACAGGGCTTGGTATCCAGGTGTAGGGTGCCAAATAATCTGGCTTCGAAACCTATATCCTAACCAAGATGGCCCTGCCCTCAAGATAATTTTGCCATAGAGGTTCAGACGATCAGCGACTAGCTTAAAATTCTCATAATTAAATGGTTCCCTGAGTTGGATGTTCATATTAGAGGTCTGATATCGAAATTTAGCAGCTACAACGGCAAGGTCCTTAATGGTAAAGAAGTATTCTATCCCTTGCCGGTTGATTATTGTATGAATGGGTTTTAATGCATCAATCATGCCCGAAGTCTTCATAAAGCTCCTATGTTTGTTCCATAACTGTAGTGGGTCTCTAGGCTCAACTCTTACCCATAAGTCTAATCCGTTTTCTTGTCTTTGGAAGGCATTATAGGTTTTAAGCCATTTAATTTGATTGACTCCAAACGAAATAAATTCTTGCAGTTGGATATCCCCAACGAAAGGGCCAGAGTTCTACTCTGTGTCCTGGTCTAGCACAAGGTTATGCAAATAGAAGTCACACAGTAGTCTTTGAACCTTCACTCCATAATTCTTACAACAATTTATAAAATCATCAATGGTATTAATTTGGATAGGGGCTCCTGCTTTGACGGCCTTAATTTTCAATTGCAAATATCGTTCCATTAAAAACAAGGCATAATTCTTGGGAGGGGCTCTACATGCTAGGACGTCAATGTACAAAGAGCATAAGGTATCCATCTGTCTGATGACTACATCTAATCTATGAGTTACCTTTGCAACTTTTTCTTGTTCTTTTCGCCATCCTTCAAAGGCTTGGCTCTCAGATAAATTGACATTTCTTAGCTGTTGTTGTAATTCTTCATACTTTTCTTGAGAAACTGTTCGTTCGGTGAGTTTTTCAACTGCTTTTTGTGCTTGCATCAAACCCTCTCGTAGGGTTACTATACTGGGATCGCTGTCCCACATAGTAGTGGCCAGCGGAAGATTTACTTGAATCTTCCTATTACGTCACCTTGTATTCATAGTATGCATCCTTTCAGAGGGCTATGTCTCTGTCTAAACTTCTTTGTCACATGTCAATATATCGTCCATTTGTACTTCAATATGAGCAACAGTAGAATGTTGTTCCTTTTTCTTTTGAACGGCAGTTTGTTCTTTAACAATAGTTTGAATATCAAATTGTTCTTCAATGGCGATTTGAACAGTAGGTTGTTCTTCGACAACAATTTGAACAATATATTGTTCTTTAGCAGGATTTTGAATAGCAGGCTAAATAGGGGTCTTTCTGATCTTTTTCTTGGGAGGTTTCAGTGGAGTAGCTGCATGTGTTTCCCCAGAAGTTCTCTTTGTTCTCTTTCTTATCCTCAAAACCCTGATTTGCTGCTAAAGTCGAGCTATCACATTTAGTAACCTTTGTTGTTATTTTCGTAATTTTTTGATTTCTTCTGCTTCCTTAGAAGGAACAATTGTCTGTTTACTCGGGCCTGGACTGCTATCCTAGCCAATTCCCTGGTTTTCCTCTTGGGGTGCTCCTTCGATGTTTTGTTCAGGCTGCTCAGGAGTAGAAACCCTAGCTGGTTCTGTTAATTCCTGGGTAACTTCCTTATCCACCCCTTCTTCTTCATGCAATTCTACTGGTGTAGTCTAGCTGGGAGTGGATTGTTCACCTCCCATATCTTCATCATCATAAACAGAATGATTCTCTTCGTTTTCTTTCTCGTCGTACAATTCCTCGGGTGCTTTTTTATCCTGAGTAGAATGCTCCTTCGGTTCTTCCTCAGTCTGGAGGCCTAGCGGGCTGAGAGGCTGGCCATATTCACCCATATTGGCAAGAATTTTGGCTAATTCGTCCTCTTGCAATGGACTTTGCAGTGGAATCTCTTCACGTTATTCTGCCTCCGCCTCCACCTGCTCAGGTTGCTATGTCTCTTCATCTGTCTCTCCTTCCTCATTTTCTTCTACTTCTTTCTCATTCTCTTCTCCTTCCAATTGCAGGGTTTCCTCATCCCCTGAGTCATCTATTTCCATAGGCTGGCTGGTACCCCCTTGCGGATTTTCCAACCTTCCTCTAATTCATGCCAATCTAACTAATTTTCTCCATTTTGATGGT
>APFE030832934.1:7678-47616 GCA_000404065.3 Pinus taeda
CCCTCTTAACAATGGACTTCGTCCCGAAGTCCTTAGAACATAAAGGAGAACGACAACACATAATCTTAGGAACCTTTCCTGAAATTCTTGCCAACGTTCTGGTGGGCAGGTTAAAATTTTCCCAAGGTATCTATACCACGAATTCCCTTATAACTAAAGGACTATATTTGTGATCATTGCAACCCATAATTATTTATGTATTTAGAAACAATCAAAACAAGGAGCAGGACAATCACAATCAATATTCATCTCATGGTACAAATTAATATATGATGCATTCAACCAAGTAAAGTCATTCACACATTGTACCCCTGTAGCTTCCAATTATAGTAGTTCATTTCAAACTACGTCTATATGACCCTATAAGTGTCAATGTCGGGGATAATATGTAACAAAAAGAGATTTGTATGCTCATCATTGCATCTATCGAATTTCTTTGTCATAAATGTTTGTAATAATATTGTCGTAAAAGAAAAGAGCATACAATTATTATTATTATTATTTATTTATTTTAGGTATGGTTGCGAATGAACTTCCAATCCTATTTCAAGATTGAAAAGAAAAGTCTCTTTTCAAGCTAATATATGGTATTGATCATAGATAGAGGTATTGCTTGAGTATCAAACTCACTCGAGCAATGTATGAGACCCTTAAAACAAGCTCTTGCTTGGTTTTATATTTCACCATTTTTATGCTTTCACCTAAATTTTCCAAAGTGGAGGACTTATGGGACACAGGTCTCAAGTTCAATTCTTACTAATGATAGAAGGTACTCTTGCAGCAGTCTAGTCAACTGCGTGAAATAGTTGCTTAATTTAATTTATTTACTGGCGTAAGACTTATTGATCACTATCTACTGAATATTTGGCCAAATTATCTGCCAAAATGATTCTCCACATTTTTTCATACACCTGATATTATCAATGTACACAACCCTTCAGCTGTGAACTAAAAATAAAAATTTCACTACTAATACTGTTTCAAAAAACCAAGAGAAAAATGCTTGATACTAATCACCAATCATCCCGCTAGAAAGAGGCTTGTCAAAAATATTTTGAAATTATTTGCAGTCCCACCATGCATCAAGTAATTATAGGTTTGAACCATAAGCTGGAAACTTGTCAATGTTCCTATCCATCTTGGAGGTATGAGTCCAAGAACAATAACTATGGATTGTCCTAACAGTCCTCATTTTGATGAACAATGAAAACATCAAAAAGGAAAAGCCTGAAAAGGGATTACTGCAGTTTGCAAAGAGAGTGTGACTCAGGAAGATATCCCTAATTAATTTGGTCAAAATACTTATATTAAATTGAAATCAAATCTATTATTGCTTCCATTAGAAAATCAATCGCGGAGATGCTCATATCTTGATTGATCGAAGATGTACCAAGACTTCTCATTTGAGGCCTTTGTGGAAAGGAACAAATATGGGATAAGTAAGCCCCATATGATTATGAGGTAGAGCTAATGGATGGGTACGAGACAAAATTGGGGCACATTTGTTCATCACATACCCATCTCCATACAAGTATATACACACCATTAAGATTTTGTATATTAAGAAGATTACAAAGCAAAGTGCTATCATGGGATACAACTGAATCTTTAATTACAATATTCGCCTTCATTATAGAGATTATACATTTCTATTTTTAAAAGATACAAGGATTAAGTAACAAGCTGTATGGAGTTAAAATTATTTGCATATTTCTCTTCTTTAAGCTTTAAAAGAGAGAGTTCTTATGTTTTTCTCGTAATTACAAAGGAAAAATAATACAGAAGAAAATCAAAATGTGCATATATAGTTTAAGTTATTGTTTCATTGTTTTCAAGATGTTTTCATAGACTCACCCTTCATTTTTTCCTTGAAGGAGAGATGTGGGCCATCCACTTCAGCTTGAGGGTACTCAACCAACTCACAGAACTTGCAACAAACTTAGTCAATTTGACTAGAATTAAAGAAACATGTGTTTAGGTCTGTTTTCACTACTAGAATTGGTCATTTTGAATTTTCAGTGATTCCATTTTGAATTCTCGGTGATTTCGTTTGGTTTAACTAGCGCTCTCGCTACATTTAGAAGATTGATGAATAATTATTTTATACCATATTTTGGAAGTTTGTACCTGATATGAGCAAAGTTAACAACAATGCAATTTCTCACATAAAACTCAACAAAAATGTAAGTGCTTAAAAGGACATTGCCACAATTGTGCATGCAGCACACTCCTTAGTTCATTAATATATATTTCTAGACGATTCGGGAAGAGTGATCACCTTACGGTAAGAGTAGTGTCTAGCATGGTATCCATATAAAAATATATAACAGTGTAATTTAGCAAAACCGTAATTTAGAAAAACCGTAATTCTCACAAATTTTATGAAAGTATGTCATGACAGAATTAATTATATCTCACCATCCTACGATAATCATCGGTCGTGGTAAAGAAACGAGTCAAAAAACATACAACGAAGAGAATTTTGTATTTAAGCAAAATCAGCATTCACATTTTGTTTACAAGACTATGCTATGACAAAATAAACTAGAACGTCAAATTGTTAAATTGGTGTTCCATGGTATGCTTTGGCTGGCAGTCTTAAAAATCAGAAATGACAAAAAAAAAAAAACTTGGTTTCAAAAAATGTTTCTAGGTGTTTCTCTTCCATGGCCATATTCTCTAAAACTTTCAATGCTTCACTATGAACTGATACATCACTATCCTCTGCATCAACAATTGACACTACATTTCTAGACATTCCATATTTATATAAAATGAAATAATAATCTCAATCTCATGTCATTTTATTTTATAAAAACAAAAAAAAACAAAGATCATTAACATACTTCAAATAGACCGAAATTCCTGAGCAATGGACTGAAAATATGTGAATATAGGACATTAAGCAAAAGGGTGCTGAGTAGCCCAGGCTTGAGAAAGAACATCGTCATGACTGAACAATGTTATTTACATGTCACATCTCAAACACACTACAAACTTAAGTACCATGCAGTGATGGACAGAAATTGCAATACAATTGAGAAAGTATAAACACATATCTACCTTATCATCTAAAGCTGATATAGGTGAATGTGCATCTATTTTAAGATTGGAGATTAAATCTTTTTCTATTTTTAAAATTTTTATTGTGATTGTAAAAATACAACCCACCATTTTTTTATTACAAAGATCAATATAATATGAATAACAAACAAAATGTGACTCATAATATATATATATTATATAAATATATATATATTTTAAACCTTGCAACAGACTTTTTAAACCTTGCAATAATACTATTTATATAATTATTATATCTTAATCAATCAACTCGGAACTCGTATCCTTGATAAGCCATGGTGCTGAACAGATTTTCAAATATATGATCTCAATATGAAAATTTTAAAAGCATTCATTTCAAGAAACGAATTTTTGCGGATGAAAAGAATAACTACATTAATAATGTAAACAAAAATATTCAATCATAAGCAAAGCGATAGCATTCAAGCTTTAAGAAGCTTTCCATATTTTGTTATCATTCAAGCCCGTGATTGTTTTTTTTTTAATATGTTTTTTTTTTTTTTTTACGCTATGTTAAATTTATAGTTATTTAAAATAGTTATCAGAAACAAGGCCAAGTGATTAATCAGCATCTATGCGACATTAATCACGTTGGCCCGCCCTTTCAGTTAGAATTAAATGACAACACTTACAATCAGGTATACTTACTCGATGAATGCCCTCTGGTCTCATGGCACCAATTCAAATAAGTCATATCTGCTAAATGAAATGAAACACAACTGCAAAGGACGAGCTTCACAAAATGTACAATGTGAAACGTGAATGAGTGTAAAATGTGAAATGTGAATGATGATGACATACAGTTACATATCTGATGTCATTTGTATTAGTAGTCCAATTTTGAGTCCTTGATTGAACAACTATCATGCTTCAAGATTCACTATCAACTTTGAGGAACTTTTAAACGACTTGTAGGAAGTTGGTGAAGCACTTAAGGTCCACGCTACCAACTGATTGTCTTTAATTTCAGTCCTTGCCACTATTAATTCAACTAATCGATCTGAATTTTTAAACCAATTTTTTTTTTTTTTGGCTACCATTATCCATCTTTATAGCCTAAAGCAAATTTTTTATATACTTAATTCTGGACTCATCTCTAGTTTCCAAATATTTTTTTAATTTTTCCCAAGCCACCTTAGCATCTTTGATATTCCTTAGGTGCTTAATCATTGGTTCTGTTACTGACAAGGTTAAGAATAACAAAGCCTTCTTATTTTTGTTTTAAACAATTTCTATTGTATTAGTATTTATTATAGGTTTGACCTATGTAACCTCTATAACTCGAGGAAAACCCCACGGGATGCTTAAATTTTTTCCCTTTTTTCTGTGATTCGGATGAGGTATATTGTCCACTAAACATTTTTTAAAGTTTTGATTGAATAAACTGAGTTTTATGGATTACCCTTTCTCAGCTGGAAAACTTGAACTTATGACCTCTGTTCTGAAGTCTGACTGTTGCTCTGGCTTACCATTGTACTGCCACAACCACTGCCTGATATACTTACAGACACTGAAGAAACATTGTAAACACTTCTCCAATACTGCTAAAAATTTACAAGCAATACTTTCTACTTCTCTCAAACAAACTAGAAATTCTCAGATTTTAAGATACAAATTCATCTAGAAAAATCACACAAAATAAGGCTCCTTTGCAAAAACACCTAATTCTGGTCTCACAGTCTCCTCTACTTCTGCAAAACAACTAATTCTGGTCTTACAGTCTGCTCTACTTCTGGACAACGTCTGCTAGGAAGCTCACAGAATCACCCGACCACAGATCTCATTGTACACTGAACAAGAGAAAATGAAGTACTCCTATGATTTGAATGCACCCTGATACAAAGCTTGTATATATGTTGACCACAGTGGTTGTGACAATCAGCCTTCATAGCTGGTGAGAACAAACCTAAACTGCATGGCTAATTGTGAATGGCTTTACAGTCACCGTTAATTTAGTCATGTGGCAATGACAATGAGGATGCACGTGTCTAGGAAAGTGAATAATTTGAAGAAATGGAATTTTGGGCAACTTCTTAAAGTATGCAAACCAAAAAAATTCAAACTCATGAATCTTAAACGAACAAACAACAGTCAATCTTGATATTCAATAATCTTGATATACATGGAAATTTAAATTTCAGTGAAATTGCCACAGATCCACATTAAGAACAACCTTGCAGTCCCATTGGGGGCGATGACACTGGTGATTTTTTATCAAGAATAGAACCATTCAAAGAATGATGGCATTGATTCTATGAAAGACAATCCTCTTGATATCAGTGAGGAGGTTGCTATAGATCTAACAGAACAATACCAACGAAAAACACTAATGAACACAATGAACTAGATTTATTCATTGCACAAAGTTGAGACAAGCCATACATGCACAGCTCATTAAATATAAACGTGCAAATATAGGTACAATATGCATAGACCAATCATCTCAACTGATACAAGTTGTTCAAGCAGAACTACCGAAGATGGTGATGTAGAACCCCAAGGCCCTCCGAAAAGAGTTGAACGTTCAGTGAAATAACATGAAAATAACAGAACACCCAAGCAATGGCTGTCCAGCATAAAAAGCCTTTGCTGGATACACGCCAAAAGGAAAATATGATCGAAGAGTACAACATAAACTTCACATAGTACAGGGTAAAGAATGGGATCAAAAGTATGACTTCAGGCAAAACAAGAGACACTGAAAGGCTACACAAAGATCATTTCAAATTGGGGTAACAATTCAATACTAGTAATTCAGTTGATTCAGGCTTTCCCCAGACTATTGGACAACAAGCCTCATTTTACCCATCTTCAAGGATGGTGAAACTAACGATCCAATAAACTAAAGAACCATTATGAGAAGCTCAATATTCACTAGATTATTTGGCCAAAACATTCCATTATAGAACACTGCCTCACATTAAGACATAAAATAAAAGTATAATAACAGAGATGAGGAGCTACTAATACAATGTTGAGAGATAAACTCAAGGAGACAATCATTCCTAATTTGTATGGGAAAAGAAGAGGCAAAAATATGCTCTAGAAAACCACTGGAAATACTCTAAGAGTTAGGACATTTATGAGAATATACTTGACGGTTTAAATTCAAGAAAGCAGCTCTAAGAGTTGAAAATTGCTCTCAACTTGTGAACTATCTTCTCAACTTCTGAACTGTATTGAACAAAAGAGGTATGGGATTGTAGTGTGCTATCCACTCTTTCAACATCAATCACACCTATATTCAAAAGTTTCTATGGGGACCTAGAACAACAAAGAACAATAGAGTACAAAAACACATGATAGTAGGCTTCGTAATGATAATAAAGAGACAATACCGTACAAATGGATTGAGCTCTAAAGATAAATATGTAATGCATAACTCTTGTGAGTGTTTCACATCATGTAGATCCAAATATTACTCCATCTATAGTATCCATGTTACTGAATCCTTGCAATCAAACTTCCTCATATTGATATTTATAATGTTGTTTTCCTTCAACCTAAAGTTAGAGTCTCTAAAATCATGATGAACATTCCTTTTGTTCTCATCATGAGTTTCATGGTATACCTTGTCTCCATTAGGAAGGCATTTCTTGTAGCATCTTTGTCAAACCTTCCTTCAAACCTTCCATGTTTTCTTTTATTTCTGAGTTTAAACCATCCATGTTTCCTTTTATTTATGATTTTAAACCATCCACGTGCCCTTTAATTTCATCTTTGGTTGCTCTTTGTGAGAGCGAAATTTGTTGCACTTGGTCCATTAATTTTGATATATCATATTGTAATTCTTCCTCTACATGCATCATAGTAGAGATTTCTGAGGGCTTAATGGGTGTAGACTTGTTTGGTTTGGGAGAAATATTAGAACCAAATATTGATATATGTTCTTCACTATGCCCTTGGAATTACTTCAAACTCTTTTTTCAAACAAAATTTATGCAATTAAAAAAAATACACACTTTTTTTTGCTTTTAGGAGCTCAATCTTGAAACGGTTTTATCTCTATAATTTTGGCTCTCCAAGGTCTGAAATTTCATATTCTGGTATCCCTTTGAGTCTTCTTTCCAACACCAAAATTCATATCGATATTGGATTCATAAAGATAAAGTTATGCCCAATCTCCCACAATGATCTAATTATGGATTGGTTCAGTAGAGCAAACTTGTACGAAATTACACATATCATTGTTTCAACCTTCGGCCTTGAACTTGATACACACAAAACTATAGTATGTGAAATTTCAGTGATTTTTTATGAAATTCAAATCCGATGCTTGTAGAGAAACTTATGACAATTTTCCCTAGGTCACCTGTTTGAAACTGAATTATGGAGCATGCAAAAACCCTAAATTATTTGGACCATATTTCAGAAAGTATAGCGAACCAATATCTAATGTTTTGACATGAAGTTCATCAATATTTAGGCTCCACGTGATCAAAATTTTAGCTTCTGAAGCCTCGTAGAAAAAACATTATAGCGAAAATGCCAAGATAACCTATTTGAAGCAATGAAACCCTAAAATCCAAAACTTTGATACCAAATGTTCCGTAACTAGATTAAAAAATAGAAGAAAAGATAGATCAACGACTTGAAAATTAGCCTCTTTGAGGGGGAAGCCTCCTTTACATCATACAAACGAACAATTATTGGATGATACAAATGATAAGACCTCTTTGGTACATATATGAGTCTAAGGGGTCACAATATAATCAAAGCCTTTATAACAATAATAATGTAAGAACACAACACTAACAATAGTGTGCTTCTATGGAGCACAAAAATAACAATATGGGGGCTACATGGGCACCACAATAACAATAACGGGGTTACACTAACAATAACAATAAGGAGGCTACACTAGTATTATATAAACCTAAGGAAGGGACTCAAGGATGATGTATTAAGGTACATAAGGGAGTGCATGACTCGTCAATATAACAAACCCAAGCATAGTCAGCGTGCAAGATTGATACAACTATTTCTGATTCTAGAACATAAGTGGGAGAGAATTGCGATGGATTTCATCACAAGTTTACCTAATACATAAGGAAAGGATTTCATCTACGTGGTCGTTTACAAGTTGGCTAAAGTTTGCACATTTCTTCGCTATACCATATTTTGTCTATTTGGCATTTAGGGATAATAGGACTCCAAAATATAAAGATTGGATAAATGAGAGCCATGACATCCTTAAGGTCCTTAAGGAGAATATACAGACCACCCATAACCAATAAAAGATGTATGTGTACAGGAATAGAGCATAGCACAACTCTGAGGTGGGAGCTAGTTTTCCTAAGGTTTCAGCCATATCGACACTGTTCACTCAAAAAGAGCAGTGTATAAAAATTAAAGCCAAGATTTTATGGACCTTAGAAAGTACTCCAATGGATTTTGGAAGTGGCATATGAGTTCGAATTTCCAAAGGAAGAAAAATTGACAATGTCTTCCATCTATTACACCTTAAGAAGGCCATTGATCAACATGGTATTACTTCATATTAGCTACCCCCTTTGGATGTCATCCGAATCGGATCCATCAAAGACTGTCAAAGAACCTCGACTGTATCGAGTCGAAACAAATCCTTGAAAATTCCAAAACAACGATCAAAACACCCTGAACCAGTGGCAATGGCAACCAACGTGGAATGACGAGGACCTCATTCAAAGTGCGTTGACCGAGGCCCATGGAGACTGCGTAGGAGGTCAAAGTAGCCCTTGGGAGCCTCAGATCGAGAAAAGGAGGTGATTTTGATGCGTGATTCGTGCTTTGCTGGTCAAACAGGGCCAAAGTGGAGGAGCCTTAAGCACTCGGTCGCATTGGGAGTCGGAGAACCGCAGGCGGAGGAACAAAAAGCGCTAAAAGGACAAAGGCAGAACCCATGCTTTGGAAACCAGTGGTATTGATCGGGGCGCCCTCAAACGGTAAACAATTTTGGATGAAGCGGAGCGATCCCACTCAACGATTGACGCGTGGCGGCGGAGGTGAGAGAAAACCGCCGTTGATCACACATTATCAGTCGAGCAAGTCAATCGTTTGGGATGTGCGTATGACGTTGGATCTAGAGGAGCCCAGATCGGACGACTGAGATTACACTCGATGGAAAGAAGTGGAATCGATGGGATATCAAGCCGCGTTCTAAAGGGATTTGGAATCCGTTTGACCGCCATGGTGGAGGGAAAACACATCCACGACGTAACTGAAGAAATGAACCGATGAGCAGGGTGACGCTATTTAGAGGAGGACACGTGGCCACTTCCTAAGCGTTCGTGCTGACGCCGAACAGGGAACTCCAAGCGCAGTTGCAGAAGGTGAATCGATAGAGGCGGGAGAGGAACCAAACCGGCATAAGTTCGAATGGCTAAAAGCCATGAACAGATACAAAATACACAATGAAGTCCGGGAGACGAAAAAACAAAGAAGATAGAGAGACCAGAATCCCGAGAGGAGGATGAAACACACAGAGAAAGAAGGCAGTGAAGCAAAAAGCAGAAAGAGACAGAGGGCCGAGCTGACCAGGCAACATCGAGCACCAGAGCTTGAAGATTCAAGCCATCCCATAGAGGAGTCTGTCTGGACTGAGCATCATAGTTGGCTTTGTCCATTATAGCATCACCGAGCTGGCAAGAAGAAGAAGAGTGTGTACTCCAGTGGCTTGGGGAATCTAAGAAACCACCCTGCCAAGCAAACCTGCTTCAGGAGAACTCATATTGAGTCCCTGCATTGTAATTCTCTGCTTAAAGACACAATAAAACAAGGCCACCACTGAAAGCTGGACCGGAGATGTAGCCCTGGAGAATAGGGTGAACTCATTATTAAAATTGCTTGTGTCTTTATGGTTGCCTGCTGTATTTCTCTATTGTATTTCTACTTAAATGTCTGTGTATTGGCAATCTGATCGATCTATTGCTTAAATAACACATAACACACACCAACACATGAGTCTGTAATACTTTTTGTTAAATAAATCCTTAACTGATGTCACTCATAGGGTGATTATCAGATTAGGTGGTATAAGAGCTTCATGCTATAAGGTTAGACAAGCTTGTGTTGGTTTAGCTGTGAATGCTCACTAGATCAAAGCTCAAATTAGGAGGAGAGTTGGTGGAAACTAATCTTGAAATTGGAAGAGTCTATTCTTGGAAGAGGATGTCAGAGAAAGGTTCTATGGGGCTAGACCCTCAATTCATAGAAAGTTTCCTAGCTATAAAGTCTATGGTAGAAGAAAGGTATAGGGACTTTAGAAATCATAAGGATGAAGATTCATTAGGTTCTAAACAAGATAAAGAAAAAGATGAGTCTCATTCCCATGACCACGCAAAAGGAAAGGGGAAAGAGGAAATCTTTCTCACACCTCCTAATAGCCCCGTGCATAAAAGAAATCATCTTTGATTAAGTTAGATATTAAATTTGATTTCCCATATATGATGGACAACTAAATGCTGAAAAGTTGGACAATTGGATTAGACAAATTGATGTGTATTGCAGGGTACAAAACATAGACTTGGACAAGAGTAAGATTCAGCTGGCAAGCCTACGCGTAGGAGGCACTACCTTGGTTTGGTGGGAAGGTAGAACCCAAGTTGATATGAAAAGGCATGGTAAGACCATCTCTGTCTGGAGTGAGTTTGTTGTTGCAATCAAAAAGCAGTTCTATCCATTGGCCTACATGCAACAAGCCATGATGAGTTGGAAAACTCTTTGGCAGTTGAAAGGGAAAAGTGTGCAAGGGTATACTCAAGAGTTCAGAAAGAGAGAATTGATGTTGGGTATCTCATTAGACTCACCAGAAACTCTTTTGAAGTACATTGGTGGCCTACACAACTACATGAGGCATACCATACTCATGTTTAATCCCACTAGTATAGATGAGGTATATGTACAAGCTACTCATCTAGAAGCTAGAGGAAAGAATGGAAATCCAGAAGTTGGGGGACCATCCCAACCCACTGTAAGCAAGAGCAAGGAGAAAAGAAAGCAGAAGTGGAAAGCAAGGAAGGCTAACACTGCACAAAAAGGCAAAGCTTCATGCACTCACTGTAAAAAGGAGGGGCATGATGATGAGCACTGTTGGATTCTGCATCCAGAGCTGAGACCTAAGAAGACCGAGGGCAAGAAGAAAAATATTGCTGCAACTATTTAGAAAGATTTGGGGTCAGAATCGAGAGATGAAACAATCATTGCAGCCACAGGTATAAAAGGTAAGAACTCTGAAGCATCTACTAGTAATTCTGCTCAATCTGTTATTGATGAAGAACATTAGAGAAAAAGGCATGAGCTTTTCCATATTCGAGTGGTTTCCAAAAATCAAAAGATTGATACTTTGTTTGATAGTGGCTCACAAGTAAATCTAATTTTTGAAGCAATTGTAAAGAAATTGGGATTAGCAACTACACCTCATAAGAAACCATACCCATTAGGATGTTGTTGAATGATAAAGAACAACTACAAGTGACTAGACAGTGCAAACTCAAGTTTTCTTTTGGGTCAACATTTGTAGATGAGGTTGAGTTAGATGTAATTCCTTTGGATATATGTGGAATTGTTTTAGGAAGTCCCTACTTGTATGATAGAAAAGCTATTTTCTGTAGAGCTGAGAACAAGTATCTACTTGTTAAAGATGGAATTGAATACTTTGTAAGAGCTCATAATCTCAAGAATAATTATACTCTCATAAACTTAGGACAGATGAAAAGAATGATAAATTCATGTAAACAGTTCTTACTAATGGTTGTAAAGTAAAAGAAACCTGATAAAACCAATGTATTTGAGGGTTGTAATGCTTATCAACAAGCTGATATAGAAAAGATTGTTTCAGAATATGATGTCTTGTTCCAAGAACCTAAAGGTCTGCCACCCAAAAAGGGAATAGTACATGATATTATTTTGCAGCAAGATGTTCCTTTGCCTAACATTGGGATGTACAAGTTGTCTGCTTTAGAGAATGCTAAGATCAAGAAGCAGGTGCAGGAGTTCCTCGAGAAAGGGTTCATTAGGCCTAGCACATCACCATGTGGGTCACCAATCGTTTTGGTGAGAAAGAAAGATGGCTCATGGAGAATGTGCATTGACTATCGAGCATTGAATAAGATAACAATAAAAATCATTATCCCCTTCCTCGCATAGATGATCTCTTAGATCAATTGAAGGAAGCTGTTTATTTCACCAAGATGGATTTGCACAGTGGATACCATCAAGTCAGAGTTGCAGAGCAAGATGCATGAAAGACTGCTTTAACAAAAGCAAGGATTGTATGAATGGTTGGTTATGCCTTTTGGCCTAACTAATGTTCCTGCTACTATCATGAGATTAATGAATGATGTACTCAGACCTTTTCTTGATGATTTGGTTATTGTGTATCTGGATGACATTTTGATTTTTAGTAAAACGTGGAAAGAACATTTAAAGCATGTTAAGCAGACATTAGATGTTTTGAAAGGAGAAATTTTTGTATGTTAAACTCTTCAAATGTGAATTTGGAAAAACCTCTCTAAATTATTTGGGTCACATAGTAGGGGGAGGTGAATTGAAAATAGATCCCTCTAAAGTGGCAATCATTGTAAATTGGCCTAAACCCAAGTTTGCTACAGAAGTGAGAAGCTTCTTAGGAGCAGCACAATATTGGAGGAAGTTCATTTCAAATTTTTCCTCAATTGCAGCTCCCTTACATGCTTTGATAGGATTGAACAAGGTGTTTTAGTGGGGAGGCAAACAACAGAAAGCCTTCAACACCTGTACTAGCACTGCCAAATCTACAAAGACCATTTGAGATCCAAACTGATGCCAGTGACTATGCCACGGGAGCAGTGTTGACACAACACGGTAAACGCATATGTTATCATTATGAGACTTTAATCCTGCAGTAGTTAACTATCCTACATATGATAAAGAATTGTATGCATTAGTTCAGAGTGTGAAAAAGTGGAAATATTACTTAATGGGCAAAGAAACAGTAATACATACTGATCATCAACCACTTCAATATCTAGACTCCCAAACTAAGTGGTAGCAATCAAGACATTACAGATGGATGGGTTTTCTACAACGGTTTCATTTAGTCATCAGATATAAAAAGGGCATACATAACAAGGTTGCAGACATGTTATCTAGACCCATTATAAATGTATCTACCATGCTTAAGCATAATTCTGTGCTGCATGAAAGCTACATAGAACAATATGCTCAGGACATAGATTTTAAAGATGTATATGCAACTTTGAGTCAAGGCAAAAGAGTAGAAGAATTGGACTATCATGTGAAGGACCGACTCTTATATCATTGTGGGAAACTTTGCATTCCACAAACTGAGAGAGTAAAGATAATTAGGGAAAGCACACACTTCTCTGATATCAGGTCACTTTGGGGTAAGTAAAACAGTTGCACAGCTACAAAGGTTCTGCTATTGGCTGAAAATGAATGAGACAGTTTCTAGATATGTAAAAGGATGTGCTATGTGTGCTAAAAGCAAGCCCGACAACAGAAAACTAGGCTTATACACTCCATTGCCAGTTCCTTCTCACCCCTAGGAAAGCATTTCCATGGATTTGGTTGGAGGACTGCCTAAATCTAGGAAAGGTCATGATTATCTATATGTTATTGTGGATAGGTTCAACAAAATGTGTACTTTGATACCCTGTGGTAAACAGATTATAGCTGAACAAATTGCAAAATTGTTCTTTGAACATGTATGGGTTCATTTTGGACTACCCACTTCTATTGTATCTGATCGAGACACCCGATTTGTGGGGAAGTTTTGGTCGAGTCAGTGGGAACTAATGGACACCAAATTAAAGAAAAGCACAACTTTTCATCCACAAACAGACGACCAAACAGAAGTAGTCAACAGGACGGTGATCCAGTTGCTGAGAGGATATTGCAGCAAACACCCTAAGCTTTAGGATGAACACTTCTGTTATGTGCAGCATGTTTACAATAGAGCCAAACACTCTTCTACATAAATATCTCCTTTTGAGACCTGTTTTGGTTTCATACCAAGGTCTCCTTTGGATTTTGTCTTTGGTAAAGATACCATGGTTGATAGACACAATAATATGGACAAGGAAAATAGGTTCATTGAATAGATCTAGGAGATCCACCAGGTAGTACAGGAACAACTGGAAAAGAGCCAAGCCAAGTACAAGGCTAGGCATGATAAGCATCGGATGGAGCATAATTTTCAAGTTGGAGACCAAGTCTGGTTGTACATCAGCAAGGAAAGGATGCAAGGTGAAGGTAAAAAGCTAAAACCTATCAGGTATGGACCCTTCAAGATACTTGAGAAGATTGGTGAAAATGCCTTTCGCCTTGATCTACCAGCTTACGTGCACATCTACTCAGTCGTGAACGCAGATTGCTTGAGGTTATTTGAACCTTCAATGATTGAGGACCCTGAAGAGCAGAGTCAATTACCTTCTGTTGATGACCTGCTACCTAAATATTTTAATGAATTACGGGAAAATACAGTGTTGGACAAGAAGGTAAGGACGACGTGCAATGGACAAGTGGAATACCTCAATATTGGGCTTAAAGGTTCGAAGCCAAGCAGTGCAAAGTGGATTGAGATTGGACAAGTGAGAAAGCAATACCCTCACTTAGTCGATGCTTGAAGAAAACCAAATTTTGGTGGTCCAAAAGCTTTTTTAGTGGGAAGCCCGTGATCTGAATTGGATCCATCAAACACTATCAAAGAACCTTGACTGTATCGAGTCGAAACAAGTCCTTGAAAATTCCAAAACAACGATCAAAACACCCTGAACCAGTGGCAATGGTAGCCAGTGTGGAACGATGACAACCTCGGTCAAAGCGCACTGACCGAGGCCCATGGAGACTGCACAGGAAGTCAAAGTAGCCCTTGGGAGCCCTGGATCGGGAAAAGGAGGTGATTTTGATGTGCAATTTGCGCTTCGCTAGGCAAACAGGGCCAAAGTGGGGGAGCCTTAAGCACTCGGTCGCATTGGAAGCTGGAGAACTATGGGCGGAGGAACAAAAAGCGCTAAAAGGACAAAGGTGGGACCTGCGCTCTGGAAATCAACGGTATTGATCGGGGCGCCCTCAAACGGTAAACGATTTTGGATGAAGTGGAGTGATCCCACTCAATGATCAACGCGTGGCGGCAGAGGTGAGAGAAAACCGCCGTTGATCGCGCATTATCGGTCGAGCAAGTCAACCGCGTGGGACTTGCGTATGACATTGGATCTGGAGGAGCCCAGATCGGACGGCTGAGATTGTGCCTGATGGAAAGAAGCAGAATCGACGAGGAATTAAGTTGCGTTCTAAAGGGATTTGGAATCCGTTTGACCACCACGGTGGAGGAAAAATGCATCCACGACGTAACTGAAGAAATGAACCGACGAGCAGGATGGCGCTATTTAGAGGAGGACACGTCGCCACTTCTTGAGCGTTCGTGTTGACGCCGAACAGGGAACTCCAAGCGTAGTTGCAGAAGGTGAATCGACAAAGGCGGGAGAGGAACCGAACCGGCATAAGGTCGAATGGATAAAAGCCATGAACATATATAGAATACACAACAAAGTTTGGGAGACGAAGAAAAAAAGAAGAAGACATAGAGACCAGAATCCGGAGAGGAGGACGGAACACACAGAGAAAGAAGGTAGTGAAGCAAAAAGCATAAAGAGACAGAGGGCCGAGCTAACCAGTGGCAGCATCGAGCTCCAGAGCTTGAATATTCAAGCCATCCCATAGAGGAGTCTGTCTGGACTGAGCATCAAAGTTGGCTTTGTCCATTGTAGACCCAAAGGTCACCGAGTTGGCAGGAAGAAGAAGAGTCTGTGTACTCCAGTGGCTTGGGGAATCCAAGAAACCACCTTGCCAAGCAAACCTGCTTCAGTAGAACTCATATTGAGTCCCTGCATTGTAATTCTCTGCTCAAAGACACAATAAAACAAGGCCACCACTGAAAGATGGACCGGAAACATAGCCCTGGAGAATAGGGTGAACTCCTTATTAAAATTGCTTGTGTCTTTATGGTTTCCTATTGTATTTCTCTGTTGTCTTTCTACTTAAATGTCTGTGTATTGGCAATCTGATTGATTCGTTGCTTAAATAACACAGAACACACACCAACACATGAGTCTGTAATACCTTTTGTTAAATAAATCTTTAACTGATGTCACTCATAGGGTGATTATTAGATCAGGATGAGGAAGCGAAATTAGAATTTATTCTGAAGGCAATCACGGAAGTTCATTAAAGAAAATTGAGGGTTAGAATGATCTCCAAACATATCATTAGGTGGAAGGACTTGCCTAAAGAGGATGACACATGGGAAGGAGAACAAATCTGGAAACACCCGAATTTGCAATTGCTTGAGGGCAAGAAATGTTAGCAAGGTGGTACTATAGTGTACTCTTCTATTTAAGTTTCCTAAGGAGGACAAAGTATCCTACTCGACCTCATAGGCTATATTCATTTATAAAGGGGGGAACCCATTATTTAATGTTATTGGGGCAACATTGGATAATTTGGGGTAATGAGATGAAAACTTGTGGCAAAAGCCAAATTTTGGGGCAAAATGGAGGGAAACTTGTTAGCCCTTCAAATTAACATTAGGTGGAGAGAACCTAGAGGGAATCTATAAAAATCAGAAAGGAGAATCATTTTACTAATGATGGATTGTGAATCTTTTTTATTTTTGAGGTAAGGATTTTGGAGGTTTTTAAGACCCCTTTTCTTTGATTGGTTTTGATGGTGAAAGATTCCACCCTAGAAAATCTCTTTTCTTTAATTTGTTTAATATAATATTTGAGACAACATTCATCTATGTGTAGCCTGTTATCATTCCTAGAGACAATCTCTAGGTTGTAAGGATACCAGTGCCTAGGACATCCAAATTTGGTGCATTCTGATTTATCTCTGAAGACTAAGAATACCATTTGTTATCACATATGATTCAAATTTAGTTGGTTTAGGACTATTTAGAAAGATACAACTCACGAATCCATATACACGAGAGAAAAACAAGGATATAATATGTCAATCAGTAGTGGCCAATACCTTTTGGGAACTTACAACTAATTAGCAATACCTTAAGAATTCTATATATATAGATTTAGATAAAAATGATAGAAAGGAAATGCTTATGGGTGCTAAGATACATGGAACACATTTAAATATTTGACTTCCAAATCCATACAGGAATTATCCATCAATAACTTGATTTAACTGAATATTCATTTTAGAGGAAACACGTCTGACAACTTCTTAACATGAAATCTGAGATGAACATGTAAAATTTATGAAAAACACAAAGGAGAAGAGACATACTACAATCCAAAAAAGGATGGAAGCACCATAGATCTCGCATTAATATTCTATGAAACAAACATGCTTAGAGAACCATAACAGTGCCTTCACGAAACAATAAGAAGTTCTTTCTGAAATTCCAAACCTTGCTTTAGTCTTTCAAAACTGAATATGTCCTTCTTAGAAAGAGAGAGGTTGTTACCAAGATATTCCATTCTTTATTTATTTCGTCATGATAAAGCGTCTCAAAACTCCAGCATGTGCAAATGCAAAGCTGTGCTGAACTAAATTGTAACCATGTAACATAACAAAGTAAAAACAATAAGTGAAAATAACATAAAATGTAAGTGAAATGCCAAATTTGGCATGATCTAGAGGATCTTCAAGGACGATGAGATGAGGCATTTTGTTGTGGAGTGTATTATGCTCGTGGATCAACGACTTGGACAATTGGTGGATTAATAAACTGTTCACACCGTTGCCATAATACTAGAGGTGGTTGAGGAGCAGAGTTGAACTGTTAGTAGATAATGTTCAAATCAATTATACTCAAGTAGTCTAGCCTATGATGAAAGAGTCTTCTAACCATCCCAAGTAATTGAAACTCTCTCTTTAAGAAATTCACCATTGTTTTACCTTTGAGAGTGGTTGTTTTCTCGTGGGATGAACTTGCCCTAATTTTAGCTTCTATCATCTTCTAATTGTACTGTTCTTGATGGAGCAAATCCCCATGAAGTCCCCAATAGTTAGGTTGCCTAGCGTACATGAATTTGTCGAAATCTTTATTGAAATAGGCCACTTCATTTTTACTATGATAAGGCTCTGTTCTGCTCTAGCTTTGGCTTCTTCTTTCAAAAAAACTTTGGATATCTCCATCACAACACTGACCCTGTGAATTCAGTTTTCTTTTGATCATCAGGGTGTACTGCTACCTAATTATACCCTAAAAATCCATCCATCATGGACATCTGAGCTGAGCCAACTACCTTTTGTAATATGTAATCCATCTTGGTTAATGGGTAGTTGTCTTTTAATGAGGTTCTTGAAATCCACCCACTTAGAATACCTCAAGGGTACAATGTTTTTGGCTTGAAGAAGCATCCTCACTTCCTTCTTTATGGCTGGAAGTAGAAGAGGATTGATCTGTCCGAGTTTCTTTTTACAAAGTTTCATTCCACTTTTTAAAGGAACCTTATGTTGAATAACGTTGGTATCAAATGTCTTCAAATCATCATACAACCAAGCAAATACATCTTTGTAGACTCTAAAAATATTTAAGTACCTTTTTTATATTATGGAGGGATCCCTTTTGATAACTTGATCATCTGGGGTTCGTCCTCTAAGCCGATGTTGCAATCTTCACCCTGTTGATCAACAAATTGTTTAGCTAGTTTTGAGGCTACATCATTTGGCTTGAATAAAGTTTCCAAAGGAACTAGACCATGAGGGATAATGTTCCCCTTTAGATGAAAAACTTTTTGCCTTGCAATAGTTTTTTCCCAAGTTGTTCGCTGCTATTCTGTCACTTTTCATCCTCTTGATCAATCACAGAATTCGAAAATTCTCCAATGAATTCCATAAAGCGCTTGATTTTCTCATCATCTTCGAACACTTTCCAATGTCTCACATTATTAGGCACTGAGGGTCTGTAATTGACTTCGACCTCATATTTGAGAAGTGGATTTTGGGGTGGCTTAAAATTATTGGTAACTATAGCAAGTGAGTCGGCCATTTAATTTCCTTCCTTGGGTAAGCATTTGACATTGAAATCTAGGAAGAAGTTGTCCATGAAGTCCCAAACCTCATTTTTGTAAGCCCTTAGCCTACGGTGCTTAGTCTGACATTGGTTTTGATTTTCTTTACCACTAGTTTGGAGTCCCCATACATAGTCAAACATTTAATGTTCAAATTTCTTGCTACTTGCAAGCCTAGTAATAATGCCTCGTTTCTGCCAAATTATTTGTTGCTTCAAATTCCATCTTAAATGAGATAGGGACCAAGCTACACTATGGAGATATCAACAACACCCCTACCCCGTTTCCTTCTCTAGAATTAGAACCATCAAAATACAACTTCTAGACTTTGCCACTGTCCTTGTGCTGTTCATTTAATTGGGCTGTGGGGTGTACCTGAGTTTCCTCTAAAAATAAATCATCTTCTTCTAGCAGTAAGCAAGAGATATCATTTTCTTTCCCATACACAGGAGCATTGTTCGAGCAATCAACTTAGGTAACTTTTAAAAAAACCTCTATTCCCTATATAGTCGTCTTTCTTCCGCACTAAAGATAAGGATGGTAGCAAAAGTCAAATCCATCTTGATGGAACCTCCAACCTTCGATCCCTAAGATCTGGACAACAACATACCGAATCTTGCAGGAATATCAACTACTATGATGTCTATGGTCTAAAACATAAGTTACAGGGGTAAGAGATTTGATGAAGTCTTCAAAATTTTGTGAAGAGGTCTGCCTTCTTGGTGATCTTAGAGGACACAATGTTGAAGAGTTTGAATACTTAGCATTTGTGGAGGTTGTCATGGATTAGATATTTCGCGTTGATTGGAATATATAAGAAAAAGTTTGACATAGTTTTTAAGAGCTTGAAGATTTAACATTTGTGGAGGTTATCTTGGATTAAATATTTCTTATTGATTGGAATATACAAGAAAAAGTTTTGTTGGGTTTGTAGAATTTCCTACAACTTCTCTACAAATCTACCTCTGAGATCTATGTAGAAAATATGACTGTAGATTAACTCGATAATGCAATATGCCAAAGCAAAATACTATAATCTACTTCTACTGTCAAACTTGCGGAAGCTTAAAGATAGAGCAAGAATCGAGCTGAACACATATAACTAGGAGAAGAAGAATCAATGCACATGAAACACATAAAATACTCAGGGGAAAGCCTCAGTTAAAAACCCCACTATCTGTATTATTACACAAGGTGGAAATACATCAGAATTATACAAAGCCTTAGCTCTCACAGCTATCCAACTCTCAGTACAATCCTCTTGGATGCTTACAGGCAATCAGAGCTTCTCACAAGCCTTCTCTTCTGCCCTCCAAGCTCCAATTTCCTTGCACAGTTACCTCTAGGATGATCTCCTTCACCCAGTGTAACACTACTCTCACACACTGCTCTAACACACTGTTAGAACTGCATAATCCTCAAGGAACCTTACCTTGACTGCATGGATGAGTTTTCTTTATAGGAAAACACATGCAAATGATAGTAACATGTCCTTGACATTTAGCTCAACTGGGTCTTTCTCAGAACAGATATGCATGAGTTTCCGATGAGGGAATCTTCAATTATCTGGAGTACACTGGTTGAGTGCATGCATGCATCAATTGACTGATAATTCACAATTAGTTCCTCAGATAGTTTGGAACTAATTTAACTGGATTTAACTCAGTAAACTGAGCTAATTAATTACAACTCAAATATAACTCAATCTTATCTCCTTAATTAAGGGATAATCTCCTTAATTTAAGGGCTAACTGTTGCATGACTTCAGAAATAATTCTAACTTGAATTTCTACAACTAATTAATCCATAATGAATTAATTAATTATTTCCAATTGGCTGGTGAGACTAAATTCGAATTTAATTCACAATTTTAATTCAAGGACAAATTAAAATTGGAATATTTTGGATTCTATTTTTATCATTTCTTGTTGCTATTTTCAACACTTCCTCTCAACAAGAAAGGAATTCAACTCGATCCCGATCCTGAACCTTTGGAATTTTTTGCATGCAACACTTCTCTCTAGTGTTGTTGCTCCAACAACTTCAGAAACAAAAAAATATCCAAACTGAACCAAAATGATACCTCTTTCATCAAAGTCTCTGACTACTATTGCCTCTGTCGATTGAGAAACTCTGTGGTTCTGCTGACTCAACCTTTTTGCACTGTTTTCGATCCTCCTCTACACTCTTCAGTATCTTACTGCTCTAGCCTCTGTCACTTTGATCTCTGACTGCATCAATCCCATTGATCATCCTGCTACTATGTATTTTGGGCTCCCGTAGCAAGGTATGATCCATGAGATAAAACCTCTCAATGGACCCTGCCCAATTTCAGCCTTCTAGAGACTATCACTTCACATCGCCCCATCTCACACCTAGAGATATGGTTGCATGTGATCCTTCTGCTGACTCTAATTGTGGCTCCTCCACAATTGTCTAAGACTTCTTCTGGGACTGCATGAGAGGTAATTTGCTCTCCCTCTCAACCACCATGTCTCTAACATTTGCCTTTCTCCTTAAGGATTTGCATGCATCTTGAACCTCAAGAGCATACAGGTTTTTGAATCTTGAACCAATCTGTTTCACCTGTCTCGTGGTAATGTGTCTAAGGAAAAACTTTCCCTTATTGAAAACAACATCATAGCCCTTGTCATCCAACATTGCGACCAATACCAAGTTCTTCTTCAGTCCAGGCACATACTTCACATTAGTCAGGGTGATAGAAGCTCCATGCTCCCTCTGAAAATCAATCATGCCCACTCCTGAAACACTAAACCTTTCGTCGTCACCCATCTCTATGTGAATCTTGAGGTCTTTCTCCTCTAAGGTACTGAATAAATTTTTATCGCCGGTCATGTGGAATGAGGCTCCACTGCCAAGATACCAACCACAACCCATCATCGATGACACCATGCATGCGATGAGGGTGAAGTCCATTTCGAATTGAGAGGCTAATGCCTCACATTCTGATCCTTCGAGGATCCCTTCTTGGACTTCTTCGATGGGTAATTAGTCACATAATGGCCCATCTCGTGACAATTAAAGCATCTCACTTTAGACTTGTCAACCTTCTTCCCTCCATTAGAAAAATTCAATTCGGAATGGGATGCCTTCCCCTTCCCTTTCCTTGCCTTACTTGCTAAGGCCATATTTTCTTTATCATCATCCTTGGATGAAGAACCATCTCGAGTGCTCCTCCTGATCTCCTCCTGCATGAGATTCGACCACAGTCGTTCCCAATCTGGTAGTTTATCCCTTCCATTCACATATTCTTGGTAGCTATTCCACCTCTTTGGAAGGCCAAGGAGAGCGAGGTTCACCATATCATCATTGACAATAGTTATTCCCACACTTCCAAGCTCATTTTTGTAAGTGGTGAGCTTGTTCAGATATGTGGAAATAATATCATCATTCTCCATCTTGATTCTTCGAAGCTTATCCTTGAGCGCCAATTTCCTCTGGTCGCTATTGTTCTGGTAGAGGTCCTTCAATGTCTTCCATATTGAATATGGAGTATCCTTTCCATGGAGACTCGAGACAATATGGTTTCAAACTCCCTCAAGGATGATCCATCTCGCCCTCGCCACACACTTCTTCCACTCAACCAACTCTTTTGCATTAGTTTGGCTTTGGGATTTCTTGATCAATGAAATCCTTCAAGACGTTGTCTTATAATACAACCTCCATGCGATCTTTCCATGCTATTTAATTCGAGCTGCCTTCCAAGGCATACTTGAGTCTCAAGCCATAGAATGCCATTGACCAACCTTGAAGTATGATAATAATTCGATTCGTACCTACAACCCCGAACTTCAAACTTCGAATTCTCTTATCCGTATATTGTTCACTGCTCCGATAAACTTGGCTCTGATACCATGTAGAAATTTCTCTATAGATTAGCTAGCTCTGATACCATGTAGAAATTCTACAAATCTTCCACAAATCTACCTCTGAGATCTATGTAGAAAATCTGATTGTAGATTAACTCGATAATGCAATGTACCAAAGCAAAATACTATAATCTACTTCTACTATCAAACTTGCAGAAGCTTAAAGATAGAGAAAGAATCGAGCTGACCACATGTAACCAGAAGAAGAAGAATCAATGCACATGAAACACAGAAAATACTCAGGGGAAAGCCTCATCTAAAAACACCACTATCTGTATTATCATACAAGGTGGAAATACATCAGAATTATACAAAGCCTTAGCTCTCACAGCTAGCCAGCACTCAGTACAATCCTCCTAGATGCTCACAGGAAATCAAAGCTTCTCACAAGCCTTCTCCTCTACCCTCCAAGCTCCTATTTCCTTGCACATTTACCTCTGGGATGATCTCCTTCAGCCAGTGTAACACCGCTCTCATACACTGCTCTAACACACTGTCAGAACTACACAATCCTCAATCCTCAAGGAACCTTATCTTGACTGTATGGATGAGTTTCCTTTATAGGAAAACACATGCAACTGATAGTAACCTGTCCTTGAAATTTAGATCAACTGGGTCTTTCTCAAAACAGACATGTATGGGTTTCTGACGAGTGAATCTTCAGTTATTTGGAGTACACTAGTTGAGTGCATGCATGTAGCAACTGACTGATAACTCACAATTAGTTTCTCAGATAGTTTGGAACTAATTATACTGGACTTAATTCAGTAAATTGAGCTAAATAATTACAACTCAAATATAAGTCAATCTTATTTCCTTAATTAAGGGATAATCTCCTTAATTTAAGGGATAACTTTTGCATGACTTCAGAAATACTTCTAACTTGAATTTCTCCAACTAATTAATCCATAATGAATGAATTAATTATTTCCAAGTAGTCGATGAGACTAAATTTGAATTTAATTCACAATTTTAATTCAAGGAAAAATTAAAATTGAAATATTTTGGATTCTATTTTTATCATTTCTTGTTGCTATTTTCAATAGGGTTTCCGCTTTAGGGTTTTTCCCTTGCCTCTGGCCTAATTATCGGTGTCTAGTATTTTTTGTGTATTGTGATCTTTGTTAATAAGTGTATAATTGTTTAATGACACAAGTTAAGAAATGATAACACTAAGATAAAAGTAAATTGAAGTCATAAGTAATTACCCAAATCATAAATTCCATTTTAATTGAATTTCTAACAACTACTGCTCCTCTCTGTAGCTATAAGGTCACAGGGAACACGATCCTATTTTCTAGGGATTTTGGAGGGAAAGCAACCCTCACTCTAAGGAGGCTATTGCTCAACTATTTTTGTATATATAGAGAGCTAGAGTAGGCCATTAAGATTTGAATTTTTGAAATTTTTAACCAATAGTATTCAAGTGAAGGCTTGTTGCTGTAGGTTTTAACCCTATAAAAAAATTACCTGCAGTCGGATACTAAAAAACATAAAATAAAAAATGACAAGAATATAAAACAAATACACAAAGATTTCCCATGGATCAAAAAACTAGGACTACTAGGTTTATTTTTCATTATGTTCCTTTCAATGTTACAATACATAAATATACATGTCGAAGCATTCATAAACTCCAATCCATTAACCCTAGATTAGAACATAACTGTAGTTCCCTTGGCTAGATCTACAAAATACCATGGGAAAAAAACCATCATGCCCAAAACCACGTGCAAAACCCATGCACAAAACCATAGGTAGGTTCGCCCACCTAATATAGGGTCTTGTGACCCCCTTGCTATGCCCAACGCAATGAAAAAGGGGAACTTTCCCCTGCCCTGTGACCCCCTCGCGCATGTGACTAGTCGTGGAAAGAATATAACACACACTCAAAATTCTCCCACTTGTTTCCTTTTCCACACAGAGGGTCACATGGGATCTTAGTCATTGGTCTACCCCTGCAACACCCATTGTTTCTCTACACTAAGAACACTTCTCAATGCTCAAAAACTTTGTCAATGCATCTGCAACATTCTTCAAAATGTCCACCTTTACCAGCAACACCTTTTTGTCCTCAACCATATCCCTCACAAAGTGATACTAAACATCAATGTGGTTTGTATTTGAATGATAAGCAGGATTATTTGCCAAGAAAATTGCAATTTGGCTGTCAGAGTCTATCCTTATAGTTTGTTGTACTAACCCCATACTTGAACACAATCTATGTAAACAAACTGCTTCGACTATAGACTGTCTCTTGCTCATCCAATTAATTGTACCTCCAAATAGGTTAAAAAAATATCCACTTGTAGATCTTCTCTAATCCAGATCTCCAGCTAAGTCTGCATCAACAAAGCCATGAATGTCCAAAACTATGTCCAATACTCCTTCCCTTGTATTCCTTGGTAGCACAGACTATAATCACTAGTGCCACGCAAATACGTGAAACCCGCTTCATTGATGTTCAATGCTCCTTCCTTGGTTTTGACATAAAACTTCTCAATACTCCCACTACATGTGCAATGTCTGGTCTAATACAAACCATTGCATACATCAGGCTACTGAGTACACTTGTTTATGGAACACAGGACATGTACTCTTCCTCTTCTTGTGTCTTGGGACACTGCTCAACATATAAATTTACACCTATAGAATTAGGAACCTTTACTAGTTTACTATGTTGCATATTAAACCTCTGTAGTATTGTCTGGACATACTTCTTCTGGTTTAACCAAAGCTTCCTCTTTGCCCGATCTCATTTAATTTCCATGCCCAAAATATAGTTTGCAGCACCAAGATCCTTCATGTCAAATTTGGATGACAATTGGGTCTTCAGATCTTGGATAATTTCTGTCATTTACAATCAACAACATATCATCCACATACAAGACCAGATAAGTAACATGGTCACCAATTAAATTTAAATGCACACAGTGATATGCTTTTCTTCTGGTGAAGCCAACTCCATGTATATATGTTTCAAATTTCTAATGCCACATCCTTGGTGACCTTTTTAACCTATACAAAGACTTTTTGAACTTGCATACCATTTCTTTCTTTCCCTTCACCGCAAAGCCTCTAGTTTGCTTCATGTAGATCTATTCTTCCAGATCCCCGTGAAGAAATGTTGTCTTCACATTTATATGTTCTACCTCAAAATCAAAAGTAGTAACAACAGATAAAAGTAATCTAATAGAAGCTGCCTTGGCAACATGAGAAAAATATCACCAAAATCAATTCACAACACCTGGTTATAACCTTTTTCTTCCAACCGAAATTTGTATTTCTCCACCTTGCCTTATACATTCATCTTCTTCTTAACATCCATTTTCTTCCAATGGGTTTCTTTCCAATGAGTTTCCTTCTAACTGGAAACTCCACCAGATTCGAAGCCTCATTTTTTTCCAAAGGTTCCAGTTCATCAACCATGACCTCTTTCCAGACTTTTCCATCCTCTGAATATACTGCCTCCTTGACAGTTCTGGGATCATCATCAATAATAGATAGAGAAAAATTTGAACAGAAAGTAGATGGACTATACCTTTATGGCTGCCTTCTTTCTTGAACTGATCTTCTCATAGATGAAGTCTATGGCTCTTCATCTTCTAATTCTTGTTCTACTGTACAGTCTGATTCTTCCTCCTTTAGCTCCAACTCTATCTTCTCAAGTTCCTTTGGTAAGACTTCATGTTTAACAACATATTTCACCTCTCTAAACACCTTGTCTCGGATATGCACAACCTTCCTTGTTTCTGGGTTCCAAAGCTTATAACCTTTTAAACCATCCTTATACCCAATAAAGATGCACATTTCAAATTTAGTATCCAACTTCGTTCTTTTCTCATTTGGAACATGTACATATGCATCACAACCAAATACCCTCAGATGTGAAAGAGAGGGTTTCTTACCAGTCCATACCTCATGTGGAATCTTATCCTCCAACACCGATGAAAGTGATCTATTAACCAGGTAACATGCAATCTCCACTGCCTCTACCCAAAATTCCTGTCCTAAACCAACACCACTGAGCATGTTTCTTTCATTTTCCATCAAATTCCTATTCATTCTTTCTGCAACTTTATTTTTGCTGAGGTGTGTATGGAGTAGTATTTTATTGTTCTATACCACACTTCTTACAAAACTCTTCAAATTCCTTCTTGCAAAACTCTCCACCATTATCTGTCCTTAACACCTTTATCTTCTCTGTTTGGTTTTCCACCAGAGCCTTAAATTATTTAAACCTGTCAAAGACTTCAGATTTCTTCCCGTGGAAATATATCCATGTATTCCTTGATAATTCATCTATAAATGATACATAGTACACAGAATTACCTAGTGATGGAACCGATACAGGTCCAAACACATCACTATGCACAAGCTCTAATATCCATTTTCCCTCTTAGCACTAGAGGGGAAACTCACCCGATTCTACTTCCCATATCTACAGTGTTCACAGAAATCGAAATAATGAGAGAAATTAGACATACCTTCTACCATACCATTACCATGAAGTATTTTAAGGCCCTTATCTCTTATATGTCCAAACCTTTGATGCCATAACATGGTTTTTTCTCTAGAGACCACTAGATTTTATGCTTCACTTTTAGGTACCACATAATAGTTGCATCCACCAATAACAATACTACCTTGAAGCTTGTACAAAGTTCCAATTTGAATTCTCCACATCAATACCAATGCTCCCAAAACCATCTTGTAGGTATCTTTCTCGAACACTTTTTTTCACTTGCATCATCCATATTGCTTATAGAAATCAGATTTTTTTCCCAATGTAGGAATATGCAGAACACCCAGAAGTGTTCTAATCTTTCCACCTTGCAACTTCAACTTGAATTTTCCACCTTTGACGATTCTATGCTTCCTGTCATCCCCTCCCCTAAGAAGACATCACCACCATCATATTTCTCATACTCGCAGAACCACTCCCTATGGGGAGTGAAGTGAAAGGATGCACCTAATTCAGTCAACCATGGCTCATGATCTACATGTGTACTTGAAGAAGAAGTCAAATACACATCCCCACCTTCATCTGAGGTGACTTTTCCCTCTACAGAAGGAGCATAATCAAATCCATTTCCTTTCTTAGGAGCTTTAGATCTACAATCCTTTTTGAAGTGCCCTTTATTTCTGCATTTCCATCACAACTTCATAAGCTTTCTTGGAGATCTAGACCTCCCACTTGAGGAATTATTTTTGTTTCTATTTTGGGATTGCCCTCGTATAGACAAGGCATCTCCATTTTGACCCTCCATATTTTTCCCTTTCATCTCGTCCGACATCAAGGATGAGACTATTTCTTCAAACTTTAAGGTAGTTGTATTTCTACTTATTGCAACAACAAACTATCCCATGAATCTGGTAGAGAACACAACAAACTGATGCACTTATCTTTACCTGAAATTTTAATATCAATATATAACAACTCACTTTCCACAGTATTAAAGGCGTTCAAATGCTCTATCATCGAGTCTCCATCCTTCATCATCAGGTTATATAACTTTTTCCGTAGGAACAATTTGTTCACCAAAGACTTAGATTGGTACAAAGTCCCTAACTTATCCCACAAATTCTTCACTGTAGCTTCCTCTGATATATTGAACAATATTGAATCTGAGATACACAATTGTATTGTGCTCTTTGCTTTCTGATCCAACTTTGTCCAGTCTTCATATGACATTGCCATTGGTTTAGTACCCGGATCTACCGATCTTTACCTACCAACATATCCTCCATCTTGAGTTTTCACAACTCAAAACTCTAACCATTAAATTTCTCGATCTCCATCTTTCCACTGCACGCCATCTTCTTTCACCGCAAGAATTGGTCCTGCAGATCTCCCACAGGCCTGAGAAAAACCCCTAAGCAATAAAGGCGTTCCCTTTAAGCCGAAAAAATATGATACCAAATGTAGGTTTGAACCCTGTACAAAAACTATAGACGAATTAAAAAAAACGGAAAATAAACAATGACAATAATATAAAACAAATACACAGAGATTTCCCCTGGATCCCAAAACCGGGACTACTAGATTGATTTTTCATTATGTTTCTTTCAATGTTACAATACATATGGATACATGATGAAATATTCATAAACCCCAATCCATCGGCTCTAGATTAGAACATAACCATATTTCCCTTGACTGGATCTACAAAATAACATGGGAAAAAACCATCATGCCCAAAACAATGTGCAAAATCCAATGCACAAAGCCATAAGTAGGTTCGTCGACCTAATATAGGGTCCAATGTTTTTTTCCTGGGGCTACTGGCCCGAACCCTGAGCAAGGGGGCTACTACCATCCTGAAACCCCTCAACAGGGGGGGCTTCACCCCCCTTGTGACCCACCATACTACGCCCCATGCAATGAACACAAACCCAACAATTGCCTAACATTCCAATCTCATAATTTTCTATGTATGGGCATATTTTCTAATCAATGAAAAGTATTTTTGATTCCCATACTACTATATCTTGAGGCATTTGAGACCTTAGGTGCTCAAGACCCAAGATTTGTACTTTTATTTTCTATGCATTAGTTCAACTAGTCATTTCTATAATATCACTTATGAATATTGTTTTCTGCAGGTTAAAGTGTTAGTTTGTTTAGAAGCATTTCTATGCATCTTCTTTTAATAAATTTAGCAATAGTTCTTTTATGTAGTTAATATGCTTTTGCATGCATTTATCTTGTTTAGATTTGTGTTTTCTTATTTCTTTTCATACATTTTTGTATTATGTTATTGCATAACTTCAACATTTGCAAAGCTACAATGTTATACAGAATCTACAACTGCGGTCAAAGTATATTTCCTAGACCTAGTGGCATGGTCTAGAAAAATAGAAATAAAAGACTCTAAAGTTATCCTTAGAGAAGTTGGAGAATGGAAAGATGTTTACTTACGATCCATCACAACATTTTCTCTCCTCTCGGTTTGTAAGCTCCAATCGTAGCTCTAATTTCTATAATTAGAACCTACACAAACAAACAACACAAGCCAAAAATCTACGACATCTATGTAGCATTATCCTATCAGTTTATTCAATGGATCAACATAGCATTGAAATATATGAATGTAAACATAACATAAGACATATAGGAAAACATTATACTCTTTGTATTAATACAAAAGGGAGATAATTTACAACCAAAAGTGGAAGTTGATCTTGTAGAGATATCCCCAACTTGACTTGTCCTTCCTTGCCACAATGTACACTTCAAGGTCACCATAATGCATGGGAATGATAACTCTATTATGATCAAAGTAGCAACATAAGAGTATGATTAGTCTCCAAAAGCCAACCTCTGGCTTGTGGATGGCAATAAATATATACGAGAGGATGATAGTTTAGGAATTCTTATCCATTTACCAATATAGGCTTGAGATCCACTCTTTATGGGAGGATAAGATGAAGGGATAAGAGGTGAAATCTCCAAGGTAGGATGAGATAGGATTTGAAGTTCTTATCCAAGATAAATGGTTGTAACAACTCCTGGAAGATTCTGGATGAGGAAGCTTCAAGATTATTTTTATTTTTTCTAAATTTCTGGAATCAACACATCCCCAGCAAGGGATAACTTTCTCTGAACAAAGAAGGTGCATAACTGATCAACTTGTTGCTGAACGCATGTCCCTAAATGGCCAGGGTGCCTTGGGCCTTAAATACACTAGAATGAAGCAATTAAGGTCAGAAAATTAGGGATTTCAGAGAGTCATGCTTAGGGCCTTGTATAGGGATGATGACAAGGTGTTCATGGATGTTGATTGATCCAATCTATATGCCTTTTGAGAAGATGTGATAAAATGGCCTATAACATCTTGCCCCCTAAAGCACAAAGTTAGAAATGGAAATTGATGACTGAAGTGCTTTACCTTGTGACAATTTTGGATCAAGGACTATTGGTCAAAACACCATCTGTTATATTAAATTTACATTATGATATCTTTGTTGAGGGAGACATACCCATGCTCAACACATAAGCTAACATTACATGTACAATGATCAAGAAGAAATGTCCACTTATGATAAATGGTGGATTGACTATTGGATGACTGTCTATATGATCATAGCTATTATGCTTTGTAATCTCACATTAATTCTGAAATCGCAGCCCGTATGGATGAAACTAGATCTGGGGTCTTCTATTTTGTTCATTCGATCTTCCAACATACAAGTTTAGCCATGCAAATAGAGGAGCTGAAGTGAAAATAAAAAACACCATCTGATACCGACCAATGATGTAAGCCATTACCAGACGCAAGAGAAACCATTGATGATTTAATGGGTTTCAAGGTACCGCATTACAATCCCTATGGTGTGAACGAATGAGTTGAAGTCAAACACCACACAAAATCTATCAGTCGAAGATCAATGATGAAAACCTATCACCGACAGTGAGGAAAATTTCCATTGATGTATGTAAGCCCCAAGGTACGGAAGGAAGAGTTTCTAAGTCAAATTGTTGGATAATTAGTTGATGTCAACATGAAGCAACTGGTCGTAGGAGGGCCTTGATGTGTCCCCCATCAATGGCAGGAAATGGGTATAATAATTTAAGACATAATGACATCAATGTGGAACTAGTTCAGGAACGAAAAACATGGAATGGAGGCTTAAGATTATTGTAGCAGATATCAATTGAATGACTTCTCTTGAAAACATCGACGACACTGAATATAGTTGGCAGCATTGACTCAAAACTAAAAATGGAGGCTTTGAAATGGTATGATGAACCAAAAGAAAAGAAAAATTCCTAACCCGAAAACCACATAGCTGAAGTGGAAGAGCGTTGTGTTCAAGAGTGACTCACTTACATTAATAGGTGGAGTATCCCATTTTTCCAATTTCCCCAACCATTACTGGTCAACACCTCTTTATTTTTTAACAAGCCTGAGGAGGATAACATATGCTTTATCTATAAGTTCATCCTTCGAATGAATCCCTCTGAGTATGTTTAACGAACCCTGAGAAGGAGTGGTTCGGTCTTGTCATGTTTGAAGAATCCATCGGTGTATGATGTTTTAACAAGTCTAGCAAAGGTCTAACTCAACATATTTTTCATGTTTAGTGAGTTTGAAAAAGAGGTGTAAAAGAAAACTCCAAAGGTTCCTTTTCGTAGATAGTCTCTTGAGTCTAAAAAGGCAAAAAATAATACTCAGGAGAACCTCTTAGCCATGTTTGACTAAGGCATTCCTTTTTCGTAGATCGTCTAGCTCAATCCAAAAAAGGGTTACACTTATACTAAGTAGATGTCTTTTCATTTACTTTAACGAGTTTGAAAAGAAAAGTGCTCGACAATCTTTTCATGTCTAGGGAGTTTGAAAAAATTTGAAAGAGGACTCCAAGGCATTCCTTTTTGTAGGTTTACAGACCCAAAAAAAAAGATAAAATAATTCTCCTTGGTCAAAATGACCCGTTTCAATTCTGACATCATTAAATTCGTTAAAATAGCTATCATCCTGCTCAAAACACCACCAAAATATTAAAAGCACTTGCTTCATGATAAAATTGAGTCATATTTGGGTAAAAGCACTAAAAATAATAAATTAATGACGAAAATGACAATAAAATAGGCAAAAGGTAACTCACTTTTACCATTTCACATTTACCTCTTGGGGAGTTAGTTCTGAGTGTTTTTCCCCCAATCTTCTGTAGCTGTTTGCAAACAATCCAATGGATCATTTCAAGTGCCGTCAGTTCTAGGTAGGAGATAGAACCTTTATCTTTCTTTTCATGGTTCCATTTTGTGATTTAATGCACATTTTTCAAAGTTTTGAGGGCCTTAGAGCTCTAATTTCTCTCCCTAAGTCCAATGCACCCCCAGAAGGTCAAAAGGTGCACTAAAAAAAGGAAAATACACTGGGGACAGCACTGCAACACACTATCTTCCCTTAGAAGGGTGCGTTGGGAGCAATACCCAACTTTGTTTTACTTATTTGCCTCAAAATTTCTCTATTTTTTTGCATAAAATTCATCCTAATGATCCTCCTTGTGATGTTGCAAGTGTCTATTGGAATAAAATGGCCTTGAAATGGAGGGAAAGAGAACATAATGAACAAGGTTTGACTGTAGCTAATGATCATACCACAATCTAGGTTTTAAGAGATTGTGGACTCTTAAAATTCTTCTAGCTTCCTAGTGTGAGGTAACAAATATAATTATTGATTTATCTTGTCGGTGCATGGGATGTTCAAGTTCAAGCATTCAAACTTGGTACAAATACACCAGAAATATAGGTAGAGGATATATATTTTTTGACTGGTCTGTGAAGGCAAGGTGCCCCCGTCTCTTTGTCTGGTTCAAGGAATTGTGGAGAGGCAATCAAAGATTATGTCAGTGCACATTGTCGACTAAGATCCTAATTGAATAAGGATGGAAAAATCAACATCAAGGATGTAGTCTGTTTTCCTTTAAGAACAATACTATTCATTATTGTTAGATTGCCTAGCAGTGCATATATTCGTGTGGTGAATAAATCACATATGCAATATGCTCTAGAATGTCTGGAGCCGATGGTATTCAACTGGAGTGAAGGGGTGTTGTGAAGGCAAATCCCCTCTATGGATAGAGGCGATCCCTTTAGAGAAATGAGTGGGTCTAGCAATAAACCAAACAATATAACACACACTTTCCTAGCTTATGTTTGACAAATGCACAAAGAAGGAGAAACCTACTTTGTTCTGATGGTAATCACTTGATCCAGGCCTCGCTCCATATTTTTTCTTCACGCCCGGATACCTGAAAGGAAGATCAAAGTATTATGCAAGATATGAGAACATATATAACATACATCAAACATAAACTACTTAATAGATCAATGAACATTAAGCTAATAACATAAACATTTACACAATTATAGAAAGTGAACATCAGATGTATATATTAAGAAACTAAAAAGGGAAGCATACACACTATGCTTTGATGTTGGAGCCCTCCTTTTGATGGATTTCCAAGTCCAAGCAAAGACTCTTCAAGCACTCCTTCTCCAAGCTAGAATGGGTAGCATATAAGCATAATCTCAGCATAGGGATGCAACAAGCAATGACCAACCATTTTGGGGATGTAAGGGAGTGAATTTATAAGAAGGGAGAGGGAGTTAAGGATCCACAAAAGAGGTAGGAAGGTCCACATATCAAGGGGAAATCCCATGATGATAATATTAAGAGGCCCAAATGAGAGAGATCGACCATATAAAAAACAACCAATATCCAGCTCACTGTTCCCGAAGGTTCTAGTGAGTGAAGCTTCTCCTCCACCTTAGGAAAACTTGCTAGAAGAGGTTGAACATGGGTTTTCCTATGAAAACCCGCATTGGCAGCGCGAGTGTATAATTGAACAACTTTCCATCAGCATGGGCATATAATGGAGCAAAACATGTTGATGCCAAAAATTAGGTTTTTAGGAAACCTTATCCCGAATGGATGCAGGGTAGTTTTCCTTTGAGTCATTAGGGAGGTTATGGTCTGTATATCATGATGGATATGCTATACAGTAGTCAATGTTTTGGCACTTCAGGATATGGCATGGGAAGTGAACAAGGGATATGACAAAATACTGTGTAACAGATGCCCCTTAAAGCATGAACGCAGAATAGGGAGTGATGGTTGAGATGCTTTACAAGTTAGTGAAAGGAAGAAAACAACACCATTAGGAGACATGCAAATCAAGCATATACATATACATATTTGACATCTCTGATGATCATGCCTAACAATACAGGAGTAGGCATCTAATAATACATGAACTCACGGTATGGACGCAACCATCTGAATAGAAGGGATCATGTGCAAAGATCCTCGGTATGGTTGCAGCCATATAAATAGAAAGGATCATGAATACAGACCCATAATATGGTCGCAACCATGAATACAATCATGAATAACTCATAACTCCACACAACCTAGAATCTATTAGACAGAAACTAGGGTCTTGTGCTCTGTCTCAACCCGATCAATGTACAAATTCTAACATGTGAATAGATGCATTGAAGTCAAACATGATAGAAAACCGCCTGATTCCAGGTCAATGATGCAAACCATTAACAAGCATGAGAGAAACCGCCAATAATAACAATGGCTCTCAAGGTACAATCAACATAATCCATGAATGTGAATAATGAAGCTGAAATCGAACAATCGTAGAATCATCTGATCAAAGGCCAATGATGTAAACCTATCGTCGAATGCAAAGAAATTTCCATTGAGACATGCAAGCTCTAAGGCATTAGAAGGGAGTTTCTAGATCATCTTCCTGGATAATGAGCTAAAGTCGATACAAAGTTATTTGTCGAAGGAGGGCCATAATGAATCCCATATCATCGAAACGAAACAAAAGGATGTAGTAGAGTAGATAAATGTGATCCATGACTGTGGAAGAAATTCAAACAATGTATAAGTGGTAAATAATTGCAGATAGGAGTTCTCTTAAACATATCAATGACACGACTTCAGAGTTTGGCAACATTTGACTCAACATAAGATCAAAGGTCATGATGAAGAAGCGATATAATCAGATGAGAGGCAAAATGGGTTTCCCAAACCCAGGAAGGCAAGTGACTAAGTGAGGATGTCCCAAACCCGACATGAGCAACGGATGAGTGTCATGTTCAAGAGCAACGTGCCGCCTTTAAAAAAATACAAAATATATTTGCTTTCATTTTTCCTCCACCATTTCTAGTGGGTACCTCTTTATTTTTACAGAAGCTTGATAGGGATACCATATGCTTGTCGTATAAGTTCATCATTCAAATGAATCCATCCTAGTAAGTTTTACAAGCCCTAGGAAGGAGAAACTCAGTCTCGTCACGGTGACAAGTCTTGCTTCGTTATAAGTTTTCTGAGTTCGATGGAGGGGAAACTCGACATATTTTTCATGTTTAGAGAGTTTGAAAAGGAAGCAGAAAATAAAAATCCAAAGGGTCCCTTTTCGTAAATTGTCTCTTGAACCCAAAAAGGTAAAAACAATATCCAATAGAACCTCTTAGCCATGTTCAACTAAGGTATTCCTTTTTCGTACAATAGTCTATCTTAGTCCCGGAAAGGGTTAAACTTATACTAAGTAGATGTCATTTCATTTACTTTAACGAGTTCAAAAAGATAAGTACTCGAAAATCTTTTCATATTTCGAGAGTCAAAAAAGAGTTGAAAGATGACTCCGCCTGGAAGAACGAGTGGTATAAAAGGATAACAACTGGTTCTAGTCACAATGGAATTTCTCAAAACATGTATATGTCAATAGGCTGGCTAATAAAACCACTCATTGCAGATGTTCCCTAGGCAAAAGTAAAACAACCAAGTGAAAGTGTATGATTGACCAAAGAGATGGTGACAACGGAATGAAACAACCAAGGCTCATCTAGCAAAAACAGGTTGATAAAAACGACAATCACAAGAGGTGAAATGGGAATGGTTTCATTATTACACAAATTTGAAACACAGGAAACCATGCTTGAATATAATTGAAGATAGTTTCATTTTATTCACAAGCTTGAAACATGGGAAAAAAACTATGTTTGGATTTGGTTTCATTTTTACACAAGCTTGAAACAAAGATAAACTATGCTTGAGATAAGTTTTCATGCCACCAACATAATGAATCAATTCGAGGAACATCCTTCCCCAAGATTCATTTCATTCACCTAAGTGGATGGAATGAAGGTTCAACTACGAGATCAAGTGAAAGACTCGACTGAGATTTTATGAGATCCAATCAAAGACACGAATTGGAAGGGGATTTGTTTCATTTTTTAACGAGCTTGCCACAGGAAAATAACCATGTTCATGACACCATGTTTCATTTTTTAACGAGGTTGACATAGTAAAAGAACTATCCCCATTGGAACCTATTTCATTTTTTTAACGAGGTTGATATAGTAAAATAACTATCCTCATGGCCCTTGTTTCATTTTTTAACGAGCTTGACACAAGACAAAGAACTCTACTCCAACACCTCGTTTCATTTTTAATTAGATTGACACAAGTAAAAGAACAATGATTTTCTTTTAAAAGAAATGGGACAATATGGGACTAAGTGGACCCAACTTAGGTTAAGGGGAAATAATTTAGCAACAATGATGTTATTAACTGAGACAAGGATGATGAAAGGATCAAAGCAAGAATTTTTACTTAAAGGTGTCAATTTGATCCTATGAGGCACTGTCCTTGGGGATACTAGGGAAAAGTTTGATCTTAGAGCTAAGTATTGTGTTTTCTCATAAATCAACTGTCAGAATGGCTTAAAAATTGGAGGAGGCCTAGAGGACACACCAACGTAGGAGAGGCTAGGAGATCAAACTTTTTGGAAGGCTAGTTTGTTGGGAAAATGATGCCCTCGGTGACCCAACTCGACTAGACCTAGAAGAAGGTGAAAATGAGTTTATTTTTGAGTGACCACCTCTTGGTATATCAATGCCTTAGTATTGGGAGAATAGAGTCAAGGATAGATATGAATCAGGACCTTTGTTTCTTAGTCAAGGAGGCCTTAAGACTATGTCGCTAGCCTTCTAGGTAAAAGGGAGACAACCTTACAACTTTCGTACTTCGACTTGCAAAAGGTGATGGCTTATTAAGATAAATTCATTGATACAATTATCCCTAGGATATTTCATTCAAAATTACATGGCCCATACATTGAGAGATCCGATATAGAGACAAAATTCCATCGTTTAAGCAATAAATGCATGCAATAATTAACCCTAAAAATAGTGAAATTCCCAATCCAATGTACATGACAAAGTAAAACAAGAATAACATTAAAATCATGTACTTACATGTAACAGAACATATCCAACCATCCACAATTTGACAATAGAGAATATCTAAGACAAGATAAACCAAATCCAAACATTAAAATTCATCCACAAAGCTCCGGTTCATCCTCCAAGAGAGTGAAAAATTCTCTAAAGAGAGAATAGATCCAATATAAAGTGATGATGAGCAAATGAACTCATCTCACTTGTATTTATACACTAATGAGGAGTTCTAATTAGTCTCCTAGGCCTACATAAGCCCCAAAAATAAAATATTGTGCTTATAACCTAAATTTTGGTGACAAGCCCACCAAACTAGCTCACAAATAAAATCATAAGAATATTAAGAGGTCAAATGAAAAATAGTATATGTCGCAGGATCCTCTAAGAGGCTTCATGAGGTCCATATGTTCCATATTGAAGAATAGGACCTGTGGTGCCCTAGTGGGTGTTGTAGGTTTTAACCCCGTACATAAATTACCTGCATACGAATTCTAAATCACAGGAAAAATAAAAATGCGAGAGCATAACACATAAAACACATATACACAGAGATTTCCCACTAGATCTCAAAACCGAGATGACCAGCTTGATTTTTCATATGTTCCTTTCAATGTTACGATACATATTTATACATGCCGAAGCATCCAATACCATGGACCGAAAACCATCGCGTCCAAAACCATGGACCGAAAACCATCGCATCCAAAAAATATGTGCAAAAATCATGCACAAAACCATAGGTGGGTCCGCCCAACCTAACATAGGGTCCAAAACCAAAATTTTCCGGGGCGCTGCCCTAGAACCCATAAAGTGGGGTTACAGGTACCCCTCAAACCCCCTGTTAACTATGTGGGTTAGTCGTGGAAAGAATATAACACAACCCAACAATATCCCACTTGTTGTTTTCTTTCCACAGGGGGCCACAGGAGAGCTTAGTCATTTTTCCAGCCCTGAAATGCCCATTGTTTCTCTACACCAAGAGAACTTCTCAGATCTCACAGATTTTGTTAATGCATCTGTAGTATTCTTCAAAGTGTCCACCTTTACCCGCAACACCTTTTTATCTTCTATCATATCCCTCACAAACTGATACTGAACATCAATGTGCTTTGTCTTTGAATGATAAGCAGGGTTCTTTGCCAAGAAAATTGCACTTTGGCTGTCACAGTCTATTCTTATAGCTCCCTGTACTAATCCCATACTTGAACACAATCTCTGCAACCAAACTGCTTCCTTGCTTGCATGAGTGGTTGCCATGTATTCTGCCTCTCTAGTTGATAGTGCCACTACAGATTGTTTCTTACTCATCCAACTAATTGCACCTAAAAAATAGTTTAAACACATACCCACTTGTAAATCTTCTCTAATCCAGATCTCCAGCCCAGTCTGCATCAACAAAGCCACGAATATCCAAAACTTTTTCCAATCCTGGTCTTCCTTAGTAGCACAAACCCTAGTCACTAGTGCCATGCAAATACCTGAAAACCCGCTTCACTGCTGTCCAGTGCTCCTTCCCTGGTTTTGACATAAAACCTGCTCAATACTCCCACTGCATGTGCAATGTCTGGTCTAGTACAGACCATGGCGTACATCAAGCTACCGACTGCACTTGCATATGGAACATGGGACATGTCCTCTTCCTCTTCTTGTGTCTTGGGACACTGTTCAGCAGATAACCTCAAACCTACAGGAATAGGAACCTTCACCGGTTTACTATCCTGCATATTAAACCTCTGCAATATTGTCTCGACATACTTCCTCTGGTTTAACCAGAGCTTCCTCTTTGCCCGATCTCTTTTAATTTCCATGCCCAAAATATAGTTTGTAGCACCGAGATCTTTCATGTCGAATTTGGAGGACAATTGGGTCTTCAAATCCTGGATAATTTCTTTGTCATTTCCAACCAACAACATATCATCCACATACAAGACCAGATAAGTAACACGGTCACCAATTAATTTAAAATACACACAATGATCTGCTTTGCTTCTGGTGAAGCCAAGTCCCCGTATAAATGTATCAAATTTCTGATACACATCCTTGGTGACTGTTTTAACCCATACAGAGACTTCTTTAACTTGCATACCAGTTCTTTCTTACCCTTCACCGCAAAGCCCTCAGGTTGCTTCATGTAGATTTCCTCTTCCAAATCCCCGTGAAGAAATGCTGTCTTCACAT
>APFE030832939.1:956-28328 GCA_000404065.3 Pinus taeda
AAAAAAAATTATTCATATGAAACTTCTTAATGTATGATTCTTCTAGCCAAAAGTCAAATCTATCTTGATATGTACACTCGAAAGAATTAGTAAGGATACCTTAAAGAATATGAATAGAATTTTCTCCCCATAGCTTTGGAATATCAAAATAATTTGAATTGGCCCCTTAAAGTTTAAAGCTACTAACCTTTTCCCATGAAGGATATTGAAAAATATACAAGAGGGAAGATGGAGTTTGATTCTTTAGGGCAGTTGTCATATGTACAATATCATCATACTTTCTAAATCTAAAATTAGTAGGGAAAATTTTGGACTGAAGTTTGTTTACAAAAGTGAAAGAACCATTTAGAAGGAATATATATTGTTTTGTCCAAATTATATTAGAACAAGCTTCCAATGGATAATGATCATGAATCTCATTGGAAAATTATAGTGAATTGGGTAACTTAAAATTAACACAATCAGAATGAACAATATTGGATTTGTGCTTAGGAAAAGGTAATGAAGAGACAACATGCTAATCTAGAAATGAGTGAATATCACTCTATGTTGTACTCATTCGTTTCCATTAAAATCAAGGGTAATCATCAATCTCTCTACCAATTTCTCTTGCAAGTCATGAAATTGATGTAAATCTTTACAATCATTATAAGGATATGCAAGATATTCAATATAAATATCATTTTAGATTCCTATTGAATTACGCCCGCACAAATTGGTTCATTCTTATAAATTTCTTCTTTACTAGAATATGAAAAAGAGTTTTGAAATCATGATTACCTAAATCTTTATTATATTTATTCAAATTTGAAAACAAATATGTATATATGGAGTAATGATTTCTTAAATATAAAGGATTATATGCTTCAATAAAAATGGAATGGTATTTAGCATTAAAAGATGAAACATGTTTTACAAGAGAATTTTGATTGTTAGGAAAATGAGTAAAAACAAGTTTGAATTATTTCAAGATTAAGTTTAGAAGAAACATAATTATTCATTTTTCAATTAGTGGAATTTAGTATTTCTAATTCTATTGAGCCTAGTTCTTGTCCACAAGCATCAAAATATGTTTCAAGGGAAATTTTAGATTTTAGATATGGATATTTATAATCATTTTCTGAAGTATAAAAACGCATGAAACAAACTCCTAAAATTTGTGGTGGTGATACAATCTTAGGTTCATCAATAGGTTGCAACTAATTAGAATTAGTAACTAATGGAGGTTTGTGCATTTCCTGCTCATAATTATTTGTTTCTTTAGGCTTATTAAGTACAAGAGTAGCAAACCATTGGGTTAAATCATTTTTTGATGGCAGATCTTCAAGTTGATATCTAAAACAAAGTGACATAAACCTATTATAAAATTCATCAAGAGATTTGTCAACATGCATAGAAAGACTCTCAATTTCTTAACACAAATTTTCATTACTGTGGTTCTGATGAGCTCATAGAAAAAAAATCATAAAGTGGTTCCATGAATGAATGGACTGAACCAATAGCATTTTGAACCATTTGCGTAGAATTTTGAACCATTTGTGAATCCGTCCCTAGAATGTGAGAGTAAAAAACTTGCAATTTTCATTATCATTAGTGATATCAAAAGAATTACATTATTCACAAAATGACAAATTTGATCTAAAATGGGAATTTTACTCTCACCGTCATATCACAATTTAGACGAAGATTCAAGCTTCTTTTTGGGCATGTCTTCAGTAGGACTGCATGAACTAAAAGCATGATAAAAAGTAACAATATGTATAGGAGCCATGATTAATTTAAATATTTTAAAATAATACTACACATATTATCTATCTTTGGCCCTCCTTCTAGCGCCAAAAATGTTGATGGCTAAAAATAACCATATTAAAATTGGGAAGATCACCCAATTAGGACCCCAATTAGGCATTTATCTATTTGGGATAGTGATCCCAATTGGTTAAAATGGTTCCATTTACCATTTTCCTATAACTAATCTAAACTAACAATTAATCCAATCTAACTAATCTATATATACAAATCTAACTCTAACAATACCCTTTTCCTGCTAAAATAAGATAATGCTTGTTGTTATTAGCAGGTAAAGGGAAAAGACTTAATTTCTTGTAGCATGCTTACAAGGGACAATCTTTAGTGCTAGCTAAAATGAGAGCTCAACTAATTCACATGGAAATTTTCTCCTACAAAAGGAGACTTTCCACAATACATTCCTAAATGCAAATGCAATTCTAATCTACCATGCAAACAACAAATAACATCTATTATATCTTGATTAGGAGAAGGAATAGTTGTCATCCTTATCAAGAGCAAGATGTAAAAGAGGGAAGGATTACGATTGGATTTAAGGTTTAGATGTGCTAGAAAATTATCGAAATAGTTCGTATAATTTGTGATAGTTCAAACAAATATGCAATGAAATGGTCTCAATAAATAATTATTAAAACATTACATGCATATAATTAAATCCAATTATTAATGAATGGATTCGATATTAGATTTTTTATCCTATTAAATAAGTAGTTATGATAACACAATGTCTATTAATACAAGACAAGAATGTGGTTCACTGATAAGTAGTTATCAACAAATGCAAGCAAGTCTCTTCAAATTCAATAGTTCAATTTTGATTTAAATTTGTGTGAACATGCAAAGATAACTCTACACATATTTCATTAACATAAAAAATATAAAGTTAACACTAATGTTAACATCAAACATTTATAAGCTAATCATTAACATAAATAAATCAAAATTACATTAACATGAGGGAAAAACAAGAAGCTTGCAAATTCATGCAATAGTACAACAAAAAATGAAAACTTGTCACTAGCTCCAAAATGTTTGCTCTTGTGCCCTTTGAATCTCCAACTCATTCAAGAAGCAACTTTACAATAGCGTGAAATCCTTTCCTCTCAAAGATCAAATCTCTACCTATTTTACAGAAAATTCTTCTCTCTTTTACAATAGTGTAATTGAAAGACTCCTCTTGTATAATTTCCCCCTATCGTCTCCTGGAACTTGTCACTCTTTGTATTCATATTTTTTTTATAGCCATGCGAGTTTTTTTGCTTTTCCTCGAGCTTAAGAATTAAATCTTCCATTATTAACTTACAATCCCATATGAATTAAATCAAAACTAAAAAATAAAATGATAAATATAATAATCAAAACCTAAAATAATATCAAAATCTAATAAAATAATACAATTAAATTAAATCTAAGTTTAAAACTAAATAAAATATAAATATTAAATAATCAATAAACAATATCAAATCAAAAAATATACAATTAAATTAAATCTAAATAGAAATACAAATATTTTATTAAATTATAATATTTTAAAATTATTAATAGAATATAAAACTAATCCTAATGAAATAAAACTAACATAAATTCTCATACTAAATACAAAACTTTAAATAAAATTTACTAAAAGAAACTAAAATCTAATAATAAAGATAACAAAATCTAATTTTGAATACTTTAGAACTAAAATAATGAAAATTAACTAATAAAATTGAATTCGAATTTTATATTTTTGTGATTCATTTTGATTTTTTTAGATTATTTTCCAGATTAATCACATATTTTTCGTGATCAAAATTTTGAGCTAACAATTATAATTCATCCTCAAAATAAATATAAAAAATCTAAACCTATTTACTAATTTAAATAGTTGAGTTACATTATGTTTTAGATATAAACATTGGAAAATCAAATAAATTAATAATATTTTATAATAAATAAACATTAAATTAGTTATAAAAAACTAACCACCAAAATTAATTTTAATTTCTAAAAAATAAGACATAATAAAAACAAAGGAATATAATTCATATATGTCGATGTTTCAAGTCTTTACCCAGACTCATCATCAGGACATATATAAAAATGAGTACTGTGGAAAATCCGAACTCCTCTGGTAAACCACACCACAGTAATTTACAGTTTAAAATATAATTCATATTATATTAATAAATAATAATTTAAACCAAAAATAAAATATTATTATAATAAATCTAAAATTTAATATAATTATTAAATAAATCATATATCATATATTCCGAGATTATTATATTATTTATATGTAATAGAATTATTATATATAATCCCTCGGGTTGAAAATATTATATAATTTTATAATAATAAAATTATTACATATAAATAATATATGAGATAATATTTAATAATGAATGGTTAGTTATAAGAATAAGTTCATATTTAGAAGTTGTTTTATTGATATCATTGTAACTATGGGTCATATACTAGGTTTCTTTTCTAATTATTTTAAACTTGAGAAGCTTCTTACAAATAAACTTTTCTGCCTTCCACCTAGTTCATTATTTAAGAGTATTGACTTTTTTTACTATGCTCGCCAAGATGGGGTTTGTGGAGGGGGAGCATCATGTTTCTTTTAACATTTATTTGAATATAGGTACGGGGACAAATATCAAAGTTGAAGTGATGGTTTCCTTGGCTCTACTATTTTTTGTAGCCTCTCTGAATATTCCCACCATGTAGGTTTTTGGCAATGGTAAGTGTGTGGTGGATTGGTTGTTTGGTAAGAGCCATCTGAGGGTACTCATTCTGAATCTGTGGATGGACCACATGCAAAATCTCAAATCTCTTTTTCAAAATTTGTTCTTTCAATACATTCTGAGATAATGGAATCAACAGGTAGACATTTTGTCTAAAAAATACTTGTAGATGGAGGAGGGATATGTATTTTTCAGAGAAGAAGGGGTCTTTATGATGGGACCAGCCCATAAATATGATTGAGGTTAATTAAACGTTGATTAACAAATAATTTGAGATCTATTTGTATGATTAGGATTAAGTGAATGATTATTCGGGATATTTGGTTGTTGGAATTTATGTTGGAATTAATGTGGACCTGCTGGTTGTACCTGCCTCGATTTTTGTTTTCCCGCTCTCCAGTTCTACCAAAACCCTTGTTCCACTTTCATTCGGTCATTTCTTGTTTGCGTTTTCACTGCGATGAGGGTTTATGGCCACAATGAGGTTTTGTGCTCACGACTGTGTAGAGCTTGGCAGCAAGGTTCTATGTGCGCCCAACTATGAGTTCTTCCATCTGGTGGCGAGATATCTCTGCCTGCACTTGCAGCTTCGTCGCCTGGTTGCCTCAGCACTGTATGGGAGGTTCCTTACTCTGTGTGAGAGGGTTATTGTTGTTTCCATCTGCGTGGTTATTATACCTTCCTCTGTCCCATTGTTTCATTCGATTATAGTCTTTCTGGTTGGCTTTCGGTTGTTAGCTTATGGTTGATGGGAGACTATTCTATATTCTGACAGGTCACAGTCATGGTGGCTTCCTCAGCTTCGCGGTCCTGGAAAGGTAAGATGTCCCTTCATGTTATAGCTTGCCCTCTTCAGTTTTCTTCGACACTAACAATGTTCGCTCCTTTGTCTGAAGGGTTTCACCGTTGATTGTGGCTCAATTGGGTTTCGTTCCTTCAACGCGAATGCTCTTTAAGTAAGCGATTTTTCTAGCTGTGCTTTCAATTCTCTTTTTCTTTTGCTACTTCCTGGCTATACTCAGCATACATTTGACTGACAATACTCTATTGGCTCACTATGCAGGTGAGGGTTTATTTCTAGGCGTGGTCTACAAATTTCTACGAGCAATGGCTCTGGTAGGGCCAATCTCTGCTACTATTGTCAGTTTGTAGTTTTGTTTTCTCTGTCATGTCATTGGGCAAAGTCTCAGTATTCCTCCATTTGATTATCTTTGTTGTTGAGCGACCTAGGTTCTATTTGTATATAAACTTCGATTGTGGTTTGGCTCTGAACACTTGTACTTTTATTCGCCTCTGTGTGGTGACCGACTAGGGTCCAACCCTAACTTTCAGGGTTTTGCTATATTGTGTTATCTTTTTCTTTGTTCTTAATTAACCATTTGGGACTGTTTGAATGTATATCAATATTATGGTTATAAAAGGAATTAACAAGAAAATTTTGTGTAATTTGTTTACCTCTGTTTTGGGGTCATTATTCATTAGTTATATTCTCGTTCAATTTTGAATTGGCTCCTATTGTTGTTTGCTTTCATATATTCAGACCTCGTTGTTGTTGTTGCCGGAACTCATGCTTGGAATGCTTGTTTGGTTTCTTCGTTTTCCCTCTCTGTTTAATAGAAAGGAAAAAAATATAATAGATAGGAAGGCACAGTGCTATTTAGTTTGCATACTCAATAGTTAGAGGAAAGCAAATGAATGTCATGGACAAACTGTTACAAATGGATTCAGATATTCAGATGAAAAATTACTTTCTCTTTATTGTATTTATCTTCTCATGCATTGAACCCCTCCAGAATGTATTAGATTGGTTTTTGTATTGTATTTAGATAGTTACTTGAACTATTCTCGGCTACCCTTCAGTTACTTTTATAGTTACACAGTTGATGACTATATTGGGTTTTCTTGTGTTGTGGGATTTACAATATTATATTTTTTTATGAACAGACAGTTGTAAAATGGATTAAGAAAATGAGAGAACAACGTAACTGTAATGACCCTGTCCTAACTATAATATTCCTAATATTCCTTAACTAATAATAATAATAATAATAATAACTAGTTTCTAGACACTATTTTATTTAGTAAATGTAAATGAAACTAAAAGACAACGAACCTGTCCTCCTTAGCTGAGACCAACACCCGGTCATGGTACCCTTAGCTAGATGCTCTTGCATCAGGCTCCCGGCCTAAGAAAAATTCATGACTATGGTCCATGAGGTTCTCGACTGAATAGCCTGTCTGCTTTATTTGTTTAGCGTTAAGCAATGAACTGTCCTCAATGGGACGATTCTTCCACTTGACCAGATATTGCAAATACTCTTTCCACCTAGTTCTCTTGGCCACCTAAGTGTCAAGGATCCTCAATCTCAAGGGGTTGAGCGTAAGACATTTGTCTCATCCAAGTCTCACTCCCTTCCTGTGTGTCCTGTGTAGGCCGTTTTGTACTGTCTTCCTCAGGATTGGCAGTATATGGAAATAGGTCTACCACATTGAAGATGGGTGAAATGCCTATTCCTGGTGGCAGCTGTAATTCATATGCATTGGCTAAAACATTTCGTAGAGTCTTACAAGGGCCAATCTTTTTGTATTGCAGTTTGTTATATGCACCTCTAGGAAAATGTTCCTTGTGCAACTGCATGAGGACTTCATCCCCCATATTAAACTGTACCTCTCACCGTTTCAGATCTGCCCACTACTTATACTTTAGATTGTTGTCCTGCAACTTCATTTTTACTTGCTCGTGTAGGTCATTCATTGCCTTGGCGAAATCTTCCCCATCAACACTCTGTCTTTCCTGCTATCCTAGATCTTGTAATTCATGCACTCCGCGAGGATGCATGCCATATAAGATCTGAAAAGGACTATAACCCGTGTTGCGATTAGGTGAGTCGTTGTAAGCGAACTCCGCCTTGGTAAGTACTCGATCCCACATTTGTGAATTTTCCCCTATCAAACTTCGTAGCAAGTTCCCCAAGCTCCTATTTACCACCTCTGTTTGCCCATCGGTATGTGGGTGATAAGCAGAGCTAAAACTTAACTGTGTGTCCATCTTTTTCCACAAGGTGCACTAGAAGTGCCCTGTAAACTTCACGACCCTACGAGAAAGAATGGACTTAGGTAGGACGTGTAGTTTAACGATCTCTGTGAAGAGCAAGTGGGCCACGTGAGTGACATCGCTGGTTTTTCTGCAAGGGATGAAATGCGCCATCTTTGAAAACCACTACTACTACCATCATTGAATCATAACCCCGTTGCATCCTTGGTAGACCCAAGACGAAGTCCAAACTGACTGAGTCCCATGACCTACTCAGAATGGGCAATGGTGTGTAGAGTTATGTATTCTGACTATGTCCTTTCGCCAACTGACACACTTTACATCTAGTCACAAATATCTGCACATCCCTTCACATTCTTGGCTAATAATAAAAATGATTGAGCTGTTCTAACATTTTTTATATGTCGAAATGCCCGCCTAGACCTCCACTGTGCTTCTCCCAAATGATATTCTCTCTCATTGAACAATCGGGAATGCATAACTGTCCCCCTCTAAACAATAACTTCTCCTGCAAATTATAGTCCAACCATGGACTATTGTTTCTTAGCAAAGGATTTTGACAGGCTTCATAAGCCTCTTTGAAATCGATGTCGGTCTGATACAAGTCTTTCAAATGCTCAAAGCCCAGCAATTGTATCATACTCTCTTGCAAGAGCAAGGCTCTTCTGCTCAACGCATCTGCCACCTTGTTGGCCTGCCCGCTAATGTGTTTCAACACAAAAGTGAAACTCTGCAAATATTCAACTTGCTTAGCATGCTTGTGATTTAGCATATGTTTTTGCATCACGTATTGCAGTACAGAATTATCTGAAATTAGAACAAACTCATTCCCCAGCAAATAGTGTCTCCAATGCTTCAGTGCTTGGATGACAGCATAGAATTCTTTGTCATAGGAAGAATACTTATGCCTGCTTTCATTCAACTTCTCGCTGAAAAACGCAACAGGTTTGTCTTCTTGGCTAAGTACAGCTCCAATGGCCGTACCGGTTGCATCACAGTGAACCTGAAAAAGATTTTTAAAATCTAGCAATCTCAGGATCGGTCTTTCTGTAATCTTCTCTTCAGTAGCTAAAAACTCCTCTCTACTGCCTTGGTCCAACGAAAACGCTGACTTTCCTTTTTTATAGTGTGCAACATAGGTGCGCAGATTTCATTGAAATTACTTATAAATTTATGGTAAAAACTCACCAACCCATGAAAACTACGTACCTCAAACATACTTTTTTTTTATGGCTAGTTAACAATTGTTGCAATCTTCTTTGGGTCCATATTCAACTCATTTTCTGCAATCACAAAACCCAAATAAACCAGTTCCTTTTGCAAAAAAGTGCATTTTTTTTCAGATTTATCAGCAGCTTATTCTAGTGCAATTTTTCCACCACACTTCAAACATGTCAAAAGTGTTCCTCCCTCATCTTGCTAAAAATTAATATGTCATCAAGATACACTATTACAAACTTTCCAATAAATTCTTTCAGCATTTCATTCATTAGTGGCATAAAGGTAGTGGGTGCATTACTCAATTCGAATGGCATTACCAGCCACTCATACAACACTTCATTGGTCTTAAAGGTTGTCTTCCATTCATCCCCTTCCCTAATTAGAATCTGATGATAACCACTCTTTAGATCAATCTTCGAGAAGTATGTTGCCCCGCTCAAGCAGTCCATCATGTCATCCATCCGTGGCAGTGGAAATCTGTACCTGATGGTAATCTCTTTGATGGCCCTCGAATCTATGCACATTCGCCATTGTCCTCCTTTCTTGGGAGCAAGAACTGTTAGAACTGCGCAAGGGCTCAAAATCTCCCTTATCAGCCCTTTATCTAGCAATTTCTGCACCTGTTTTCTAATTTCCTCATTGTCTTTGGGGCTCATCCGATACGCTGCCTTATTCGGTAGACTTGCTCTAGGTATAAAGTCAATATGATGAATTATACTTCTCTTGGGAGGTAATTTATCTGGTAAGTCATCCACTACAATATCGCTGAATTCCTGCAGCATTTTATGAATTTCTGCAGGCAAATCTGACACCTCTGTGTGCAACAGCATTGCTTTTACTCTTCTCACAATAGCATAGTTCACTTCACTATCTTCAGTCTGCTTCAAAAACTGTTTTCCACCCATTAGTAACACTCTCATCCCGCTTGTTTCTGTTGTCTCCTCCTCCTTGATGGGCACAAGTGTGTGCTTGATCCCATCTTTGACAAACTTGTAACAATTTTTCTTCCCATCATGCACTACCTTCCGATCATACTGCCATGGCCTCCCTAGCAGTATATGACATACATCCATCGGCATAATATTACAAATAACCTTATCCTTATACCTGCAAATATGGAACTCAACTTCACACTGTTCGTCCACCAACAGCTGATGGCCTTTTTGCAACCATTACACCTTGTAAGGAGTGGGTTGCTTCAACCGCTTCAAACCCAACTTCTCTACCATCTCTGTGGCAACCAGATTATCCGTGCTCCCACTGTCGATAATCAGCTTGCAACATTTTTCGTGCGACTTAAAAACTATCTAGAATAACGCTTTCCTTTGAGTTTGTGCAGTTGTTTTTTTGGCTGGTTTCAGCAACACTTTATTCAAAGCTAAGGCTTCCCCCTGTTTCTGGCACATTTTTTGCTTCTTGGGGAGGTGTCTCTGCATCCTCTAGTTGTGCAACATACGCTCCTCTTTGACCAGCTTGTTCCGCTTCAAGACACTCAAAAGATTTGTGCCCCCACTTATGGCACCTGTAGCACTGATAGTTAGCTCCTCTGCCTCGACCATTTCCTCTTCCTTGCTAATATGGCCTACCACCTCTAGTGTTGTCTCATTTTTCTGTTGTCCTAGAAGTTTTGGAACTGCTGCCTTCTTCACTATTGCTGGCAGTTCGTCCTCTGCCATAAGACTGTCCTCTTCCTCTGCTGGTTCCCCATCCTCTCCTAACATTTTACTTTCTAGTGATCTTCTCTTCTGCCTTCATGGCACTTTGGTAAGCTTCCTCTATATTTTTCGGGGAAAGAATGTTGATTTCATCCAATATTTCCAATCTCAGACCATTTACATACCTTGATGTCTTCTCCGGGGTGTCCTTCGTGTAACCAGCTCTTAAATTTACCTAGTAGTATCCTTCCGTATATTCTCTCACTCTCATCCATTTTTGCCTCAAATTCTGCACTTGCCGATGTAGTGCAATCTGGTAGTCCTTGGGTAGAAATATTCCCTTCAACTTGGCCACCATCCTTGGCCATTTCTTTATTGGCAACTTATTCATCCATCTTCTTTCCACTTGGACACTATCCCACCACAGGGTTATGTGTCCTTTCAACTTTGTTGCAGCAAACTTAACTCTCTGATCTTCACTGACCTCTTCACACTCAAAATATTTGTCCAATTTGCTGATCCAGTCCAACAAAACTTCTCTGGACAAGCTATCATCATAATTTGGAATTTCTAGTTTAGGCTTGCTACTAGCCAATAGGACAAACCTCAACAATGTCATTTCTAGCCCTTCTTCATCCGATCCATCTGTTGTAACTATGGCTCCTTCTTCGTTGTCATCTCTTACCTTTGGATCCCTTCTCCTTCCTGCTTCAACTGCCTCCAAACATGTAGTAAGGATCCTAATTTCCTCCTACAATCCTTCTTGTGCTGCTCTCTGAGCACCTCTTCCATGACCTCATCTTCCAACCTCCATTTCTCAGGAAAACTCTAAATCCTGCTCTGATACCACTATGATGGGACCAACCCATAACTATGATTGAGTTTAATTAAACGTTGATTAACAAATAGTTTGAGATCTATGTGTATGATTAGGATTAAGCGAATGATTATTCGGGATATTTGGTTGTTGGCATTTATGTTGGAATTAATGTGGACCTGCTGGTTGTACTTGCCTCGATTTCTGTTTTCCCACTCTCCAGTTCTACGAAAACCCTTGTTCCACTTTCATTTGGTCATTTCTTGTTTGCATTTTCGTTGTTATGAGGGTTTGTGCTCACAACTGTGTAGAGCTTCGCAACAAGGTTCTGTGTGCACCCAGCTATGAGTTCTTCTGTCTGGTGGCGAGATATCTTTGCCTGCACTTGTAGCGTCGTTGCCTGGTTTCCTGGGCACTGCATGGGAGGTTCCTTCGTTTGTGTGAGAGGGTTATTGTTGTTTCCATCTGCGTGGTTATTATACATTCCTTTGTTCCATTGTTTTGCTCGATTACAATCTTTCTAGTTGGCTTTCGGTTGTTAGCTTATGGTTGATGGGTGACTATTCTATATTCTGACAGGTCGTAGTCATGGTGGCTTCCTCAACTTCACGATCCTAGCAAGGTAAGATGTCCCTTCATGTTATAGCTTGCCCTCTTCAGTTTTCCTCGACACTAATAATGTTCGCTCCTTTGTCTGGAGGGTTTCACCATTGACTGTGGCTCAGTTGGGTTTCGTTCCTCCAACGTGAATGCTCTTCAAGTAAGCGATTTTTCTGGTTGTGCTTTCAATTCTCTTTTTATTTTGCTACTTTCTGGCTATACGCGGCATACATTTGACTGACAATACTCTGTTGGCTCACTGTGCAGGTGAGGGTTTGTTTCCAGGCATGGTCTACGAACCTACTTCGAGCAATGGCTCTGGTAGGGTCGTTCTCTGCTACTGTTGTCAGTTTGTAGTTTTGTTGTCTTTGTCATGTCACTGGGCAAAGTCCCAATACTCCTTCGTTTGATTATCTTTGTTGTTGAGCGACCCGAGTTCTATTTGTATATAAACTTCGACTGTGGTTCGGTTCTAAACACTTGTAATTTTATTCGCCTCTCTGTGGTGACCGATTAGAGTCCAACCCTGACTTTCAGGGTTTTTCTATATCGTGTTATATTTTTCTCTGTTCTTAATTGGGCATTCGGGATTGTTTGAATGTATATCAATATTATGGTTATAAAAGGAATTAACAAGAAAATTCTGTGTAATCTGTTTACCTCTGTTTTGGGGTCGTTATTCAGTAGATTCTCGTTCAATTTTAAACCAGCTCGTACCGTTGTTTGCTTTCATATATTCAGACATCATTGTTGTTGTTGCAGGAACTCGTGCTGGGAATGCTCGTTTGGTTTCTTTGTTTGCCCTCTTTATTTAATAGAAAGGAAAAAAATATAATAGATAGAAACGCACAATGCTATTTAGTTTTCATACTCAGTAGTTAGAGGAAAGCAAATGAATGTCATGGACAAACTATTACAGATGGATTCAGATATTCGCATAAAAAATTACTTTCTCTTTATTGTATTTCTCTTCTCATGCATTGAACCCCTCCAGAATGTATTACATTTGTTTTTGTATTGTATTTAGCAAGTTACTTGAGCTGTTCTCGGTTACCCTTCAGTTACTTTTATAGTTACACAGTTGATGACTATGCTAGGTTTTCTTGTGTTGTAGGATTTACAATATTATATTTTTTTTATGAACATACAGCTGTAAAATGGATTAAGAAAATGATAGAGCAATGTAACTGTAATGACCCTGTCCTAACTGTATTGTTCCTAATATTCCTTAACTAATTAAAAAAAAAACTAGTTTCTAAACATTGTTTTATTCAGTAAATATAAATGAAACTAAAAGACAATGAACCTGTCCTCTTTAGCTGAGACCAACACCCGGTCATGGTACCCATAGCTGGATGCTCCTGCATCACTTTAGCTTCTACGCAATGGATCATTTTAGATTCCAAGTGATCTTTAGCTGGCCCAGATTAAGTAAAACCTCTGAATATGTCAACTTTTTTTTACCTATGTGTGTTGTTTCTGTAATGTTATGTATGTACAATCTTTCAATGTCCATTTTCTGTTAAGCCTATACTCTGAGTAGTTTTGTGGAGTTTCATCTATGAATTTTTTGTTTCCTCTTATCATTTTCGCTGAATGTTGGTGTCATTCTAAGTTGTTTTCAGTCTTAGCTAACTTCTTTTTGGAACTGTTTTAGTGTTGTGTTATGTGTTTCGAATATCCCAAAAAATGCTATAAAAAAACCCTAGGTGTACTCCATTTTATTTAAAGATCTCTTATATGGAAATTTTTTATAAAAAACCAACTGTTATAAAAATCAAATTTAATTATAATTTCAAAAAAAATAAAACAAAACAAAACAAATATAAATTAATAAAGAATATTATAATAACAATTTAAATTATAATCTTTTTGTTATATTATATAATAAATAATAAATTAAAACCAAAATCAAAATTATAAATTTATCATATATATCATTATTATAATATAGAATTATTATATATATTATATTATATTATATTATATATTCAAATATTATTATATATTAATATAATAATATTAGCAACGTTTGGAGCTTATCAGGATTTTGGGTTAATTATAATGACAGTGAGGACGAAGTAGCATGGCAGAGGATGAGAGCATCAATTTCCAGAATTATTGACTTACATAGATTTTAATGTGTAATGTGGTGCATTATGAAAAATAATGCAATGAAGCCTTACATGGTGTAGCATGGCAAAACAAATGGTGACAGATAACCTCCCATCCCTCTTGAATTGGTTAGCCCAGACCTTGCCTTTTTTCGTCATCCTACGTCACCTCGAGCTTTCCTCTTGAAGGTTTTGAAATGGGCTTCAAATGAAATCTCTCGGGAAGAAAGCCCCAGGGTAATATCAAGTCGGCTGTGGTGGTTGTAATTTTTTTATAATTATTTGATTTAAAATATAATTTATTTAATTACTTTTAATATATTTTTAATAATATTTTATATATAACTATTATTTTTTAAAAATAATAGGTAAAAAAATAAAATTATAATTACATTTTTTAAAATATTTATAATTAAATATATATATATAATTTTAATATTTTCACCTTAATTAATGATAAATACAAATTAATAATACTAAATAAATAATAAAAAAAAATATATTTATATATAAATATTTTAATTACAATATGTTTAAAATGTTATTTTTATAATTAATAAAAGATAGATAAATTTATATTCAATTTTTTATTAATTAATTTTTTTATAATTTATAAAAAGTTTTAAATTATAGATTACATGTTTTTCATGTTCTTGATGGTGGGAAATGCTCCTAATTTTGGCACACCGTATATTACAATTGTGCCATGGAATCAAGTAAAAATTGAACTGTTAGAAATCTCGTAGCAAAACAAATCTTGTAGCAAAACAAAAGTGATGCAGCCATCCAAAGCAAAAGTCAAGGAAAAACAAAAATGACCCAAAATAAAGCTAATCAAAACATTCAAGAAGCAATATTAACCAAATTTAGATGGAGATGGAGGGGCCCTAAAAATCTAAAATAATGAAACTAAATCATATCAAAATCTAAATAATAATACAATTAAATTTAATCTAAAATACATAACAAAAAAATAATGTATTAAAATAGTATTAGAATCTAAGAACATAAATCCTAATCTATAAAATAAAACTAAAATTAAGATCAAATTAATATTAATACTAAATTAAATAAAATTAATTTAAGACTAAAATAATTAAAGTTAATTAATAAAATAAAATTATTAAATAAAATTAAAATCTAAAATTAAGTTATAAAATAATTAAACTAACCTAAAATAAAACTAAAATCTATACAAAAATCTTAGACTAAAGAAAACTAAAATCTATACAAAAATCTTAGACTAAAGAAAACTAAAATCTATACAAAAATCTTAGACTAAAGAGTGACTAAGCTAAACTATATTAATTCAATTAAATTGAAAAAAAAATTAACTAAAACTAAATTAAGACAAATGAAACTATATCAAACTAAAACGGATTGAAAAGTAATAAAGCTATAAAAAAAACTAGATTAGATTAAATTAAATAAAAACTAAAAATAAAGCTAGACTAAAAATTGGAGTCTCAGCTCATATCATAATGCATGGTGTTGAATTGTTTAACGTTACGGTAAGTTTAAAAAAGAGGAATTATGATCTTGAATCTTGCACCTAAAATGGTTTTTGAGTGATCCTCTAGGCCATTACAACAACAAAATAATAATAATCTTGTTTTTCTGCACAAGATCTCCGCCCCTTATCGTAACTGTGAATTCAGAACGTTATTTGTGAGATGGAATCGATATCAAATAAATACCAAACTTATCAGTATTACAACATAATCTTGTTTTTCTGCACAAGATCTTCGCCCCTTATCGTAACTGTGAATTCGAAACGTTATTTGTGAGATGGAATCCATATGAAATAAATACCAAACTTATCAGTATTACAACATAATCTTGTTTTTCTGCACAAGATCTCCGCCCCTTATCGTAACTGTGAATTCGAAACGTTATTTGTGAGATGGAATCCATATCAAATAAATACCAAACTTATCAGTATTACAACAAACCTGCCATAGTTGGGATGTTTTTGCCATCGGAAAGGGCGTCGCAAGACCAACGTCGTTGTTATACTTGTAACGTTTCTGCTGTCAAAAAGGGAGTCAAAAGACTCACAGTTGTGCTAATTTTTCAAAATATTTTGCAACGAATCTACCGTAGTTGCGACGTTTCTGCCGTCTAAAAAGGCATCGCAAGACCAACATCTTCAATGATTTTTTTTAATTATTGCGACAAACCTTCCATAGTTACGTCGATTGTGCCGTCATAATGGGTGTCAAACAAACGATGCCTATGCATCGTAAGACCGACAACATTTAGAAAGCACAAGCGTCGGAAGATCGACGACATTGGCAATTTAAAAAAGAAATTAAACGACCTCAAATATAATCTTCATCTCCATTAGCCCCTAAGGATTACCAATAAAGAATATTGTGGTTAATCTGTAATTTTTATACACCTAGAGATTCAAAGAGTGTAGCGACGGTTATAAGCCAATAAACTGTTGGATAAAGCCTCTTTATGCTATCTTAAAAGCCATTGCATGGGATTAATGGACATGAACCATAATTTTTGGGATATTTAATTTCTTCACAAATTGCGCATGCTTGGAGCAATATAATATCATGCAACGAATAATCGGTGCACTAAAAGTATCGATTATATGATCAGGTGGAGGAGGAAAAGGAACCGACCTTTAAGAGCCTGAAACCATCCATAAGATGACTATGGTTTCTTCAATTATTTCCCTACCAAGAAATTTAAGAAGATAGATTATCTATTTTATCAACTTCAACATAGTAGATTATTAACCAAACTAGATTTAATATTGGGTTATCACTAAATATGAGTGCAGAGGTAAAGATGACAAAGAACACACTCAAACCCAACAACAATTTGTACCATTTGTACCATTGAATTGTGCTACCATTCAGATTGTATTATTGTGACCCTTCTCCTCACAACGATGTCTAGATTGTGCCTATGTTTGAGGTAGTGATAATCAAGTAGGTGACTGCGTATGGAATGAATGTCAAGACTGTGATAATCACAGTCATTAATGCTCCTTTCCATTATGCTGAGACTACATAGATATATATGTGAGGGCTTCATTGTCATTATCACCAAGACTGTGGCTCACTATGCCATCCTAAGTCTTGTCTGCCTGCACCCATATGAAATACTAAACCTTGCCACTGAGATCCCGTACCCATCTGAGATTTATACCACACCTTTTGGTAGTGCGGATATGCTCCTATACCCATATGAAATTTCAGAGAGAAAAATGCGAGATCTGATCTACCTTTTGTGGATATCTTGACGGGGTATTTATAGTGGTTACGTCCATATGCAAGCCGACTTGAAGAGTGAAACGTTGTCTATTAATTTTGAGCCTAAATGACATTTAAATATATATTTAATTCAATCTTGAAGCCAACATGATGATCTCCTTCTCATTTTTCTTGCACTCTTCTTGAGTTTGCTAATGGAGGATTGATCTTGGTCTTTGGAAGGCTGCTACAATATATACCTGTGTAGACTTGTATACATTTACATAGACTCATGAAGAGCTTCTTTTATACATGACATGAATCTTTGACATATTAATAAATCCTAAAGACATCAAGAAGAAGTCTTTGACCTAATGACACTTCTTATAGACACGCATCATTATTGTCTCTCTTAGGGTCATACCCACCCAGGTGTTCTCCAAGTATGGCCTACTAGGACTATTCTCATCTTGGGTCCCAACCCTCAAGAATATCGGTCCTCTTGCCCACTCTTGTCTTGGATGCCCTACCACATCCTCAAATAGTGTTGGATGCCAAATGATTACACAATCCTCCATTCTTTCTTCCAAATTGAAGACAAGAATGTCGTGTCTAACTCTCCCTCTTAACTAAGGATGAGTTCCAAGTTTCTCTTCACTCAGAAACTTACTCAAGTTCCTTTACTCATAGGAACCTCCCAAAGCTCCCTCTTAAATAGGGAATCTATCATGAGTACTTTAGAGGGTCTTCTAGTTGTTTGATGGTCCAAGACCTTGATGTCATCAATTTCTTCATATGTAGGATTCAACCATCCATCACTTTCCTCTATCGTGTCACTCCTTCTTTCCTGGAAAGTATTCTCCTTGCCTTTACATCTGGAGCTTCCTTCATAGGGCCATCTATCTTCAATTTTCCTTCAACGGTAATTTCTCTAGATCACAAGGTACATAGTTGTGACATCCTTCACGACTCTTCTTACCTTGGCCCTGCACACATACCTAGACTTTCTCCTAGAGGTCAAAAACCAAGAAACAAATCACATATTACCTTTTTGGTGATGGCCTTTTCCAGTGACACCTTCTTATAGGTATCAACATCCTTCATACATGTTGACACATCTCCCAACAATATATGTTGTCAAGGGTCTACATCTTTTTAGACTTCCATCAGAGTCTTCATTCTTTCTGGGAGATTTCCTAGTCAAATCTTCCCGATCCTTTGGATGTTGATTGCCTTCATCATGGTTGCATATTTCATGATCTCTCCCATCCTCACACCTTCCATTCTCAAGAGATTTCAATCAGATTTCTTCAATTTTAGTCAACCACCTCATACTTCATATGAGGATATATTATGTTGATTTCATCTAGTTTGACTTATGTCCTTATGCATCCTTTCTGAGGAGGAGACCTTTTTCCTCTTGATCATGCTTGGTCCATGTTACCTGCAACCATATGACATGACATTACAATACTAAATAAAATACAAGCATACATACCTCATTTTACCTTTTCTACTTCCAACAGCTTCGTAGATTGAAAAGATCTTCAATCCCTTGATCTACTTTATTTCTTATGTCATCATCTCATGAACTCCATAAGTTGGATTTCTTGATGAACCACTTTCTACCTCTCTAGATTAGTGAATCCTACGTTGAGGTTTCCATCAAAGAATCTTCAGGATCTTTCATATCCCCATATGGCAAGTTTTTCCTTTGACCTGGATGACTTCTTCCTTTCCTTTAATGTCCAATGAGGTTCCCATGAGCTATGTCCTTCATGTTATACTGCCATGGATTATGTCCTTCATGATTCCCATGGTGATATCATGAACTCTTGTTTTTAATGCTTCCATGATGCCATGATGCATCTTATTACCATGGTCATATCTACAAGGACTTCTGATAGGACCCTTTTGACAAGGACACCATCTCACTCATAGTAGAGGTTTGTTACTCCCTCTTTCCTTGGCCCTTTTCTTCAGCTTCTTCATCCTTCCAATGACATGAGCTTATTTTCATAGCATTGAATCTTAGCTATACTATTATGTCTTGAAAACTTCCATTTCTTTTCTGCACATGTTTAAGTCTTCTTAATCTTTAAAACTTTTGTCCTCAACTTGTCCTTTTCCATCTTGCATAGATACCATAGGTTGTTGTATGAGGAAAATTCCATGTCCCAAGGACACTTGCAATCTTTCTTATTAAGAACGTAGATAATTATCTTCTTATCATATTTCTTCAGATCTCCCAATTGAGATCTCATGAAGATATTTCTTCATTCTTTGATACCTTCTTGACTGTACTTCAGAGAGTATATCTTCTAGCATTTCATGTATCCTTTTTATCTCTCCTTTCTTGCTACATATGAAAGAGAGAACCTTAAGAGTTCTTACGAATTCAAAGGAGACTTTGATATGTTCACTAACTTCTCTTCTCCATAAGGATTATGACAATCCTTCTTATTCCATGCAAGAACCTTTGATGATGCATCCAACCTATAGATCTTCTTGCAATCATGAAGTCATAGAACCAAACTTGATTATAGAATAAAAAGATACTTGTTTGATTGTGAAGATGAAATCTTCACCTTGATCATGTTGGTAGTAGTTGGAGCAGATATATTGATGCTTCATCCGGATGAGATCCTTGATAGGAAGATTGCCTTCCTTGCCTTCGAACTATCTTGATTTATCTATCCAACAAATTGTTTGATATAATTATCCTACATAAGGAACCTTGTAGTATGCATCATCGAATTTAGGTTGCTTGCCATGATATATAGAGACCCATCAGTTAGTATAGCTTCTATATTGAGTACTGTCTATTCAAACTCCTATATATGCCCTCAAATATGTATCATTAAGTTATGAGAATCCGAGATTTCGGGACTGTGTTTTCTATAGAAAGGAGTCAATCTGAGATAGTGACTATCAGTGATATGTTGTAGATCGAAACTATGGGAGTCACCAAAGTTGTTGCCATGTATCCTGAGATCTGAATGCTTCATCTTTTTATTGTTGTTCTCCAAAACCCTTGTTGTCGTAGACTATGGTTATAGGCTACTTCTTTGATTTAGGTCTTTATTTTTGAATATAGGTCTTGATTCCTACAACTTGCCTTGATTCTTTATCCTTGAATGCATCTTTTCTACCCTTCCTTTGACTTTTGAACCTTCGCTCTAATACCATGTTAAAGACTCTAGGGAAACTAAAATTAAAGTGATTCTTCTTAGCATGATAACAATTTGTGAAGCATTTTTACAATTTTATCTTAGCTTGATCTTCTTGCATTATTAATGTGTGTGTTTACTTTATCAAACTGCTACCAAGAACAAAGAGACATGGACATAAGATGTTTGGCATTCTTCCAGGGCCAAATGCTTTCCCACTTGGAGAGTAAAACCTGCACAAAATTCTACTTATAGAGATTCCAATTGACGAATACCAAAACTATGACCCTTGACCTATTCTGCCACTCCAATACCAAGACATCAATCCTCTTCTTCGTCGCTGTTGAGATATTCATTACTGCTACCATCATTGAGAGCATCATTGTTACACCATGACTGCTACTTAATATCTTCAATGAAATGATCTTTGCACCATGATTGTTTCCTTGAAATCACCACTGATATGATCTATATACCTTCATCGAGATCATGATCTTCAAGAACGATATCATGACTAATATGTATGCAATGAAGTGTACTACATCGAGATCATCTTTAGAGCACCATCAAGATCATGGTTACAATTGGGATCATGATTATCCTAGAAGGTATGCTGTGATAGATTTATCACAAGGATCCTCTTCATCAAGATTGTGACACAGTGATGATTATGCCGAAATAGAGTATCATTGAGATCCTTCTTACTTGAGACTAGGACCGTGTTTGCACTTTCACCGAAGTCTATTGTAGCTATGCCAAGATTGTATCATTATGACCCTTCTCCTCACAACGATGTCTAGACTGTGACTAAGCTTGAGGTAGTGACCATCAAGTAGGTGACTGTGTATGGAATGAATGTCGAGATTGTGATAAGAACAGTCATTAATTCTCCTTCCCGTTATGCCGAGACTACATAGATATATATGTGAGGGCTTCGTTTTCATTATCACCAAGACTACGACTCACTGTGCCATCTAAAGTCTTTTCTGCCTACACCCATACAAAATATTAGACCTTGTCACCAATATCCTGTACCCATCGAAGATCTGTACCATGCCTTCCTGTAGTGCAGATCTACTCATATACCCATATGAAATTTTAGAGAGAAAAATGTGAGATCTGATCCGCCTTTTGTGGATACCTTGATGGGGTGTTTATAGTGGTTACGTCCATATGCAAGCCGATGTGAAGAGTGAAATGTTGTGTCTATTAATTCTGAGCCATCATGACATTTAAATATATATTTAATTCAATCTTGAAGCTGACATGATGATCTCCTTCTCGTTTTGCTTGCACTCTTCTTGAGCTTGCTAATGGAGGATTGAGCTTGATCTTTGGGGGGCTGCTACATACTTTTGCAGACTTGTATACATTAGCATAGACTCATGAAAAGCTTCTTTTATACATGACATGACTCTTTGACATATTAATAACTCATAAAGACATCAAGAAGAATTATTTGACCTAATGACACTTCTTGCTCATGAAACCCATCTAGCAAGGCATACAAAAATAATTTATTCTCTTTTATTACATTTTCACCTTGATTCCTCTTGCAAGGCATTAGAGAGATCAGCTAGTTCTTTGAGGAGCAAGGAGTGGCTATAGTGTCCCACTATTGGGGCTAGTGTTGAACATTGTAAACATGTGTCTTGGAACTTTTGTTTAATAACAGAAGCCTTTTAAGGCCAGCACGTTCTTCATGCATGGACTATGAATTTTTGGAACACTACTCTATGGATGTTGTTGGCACTATGGTAAATGTGTTGTCCTTGATGGAAACTGTTGAAAATAGCAACAAGAAATGCTAAAAATAGAAATGCTATAAATAGAATTGTTATAAATAGCATTTCAGGTACCAGTGTGGAAAATAGAAAAAAGGAATGATAAAATATAAATGCTAAAAATAGCATTTCAGGATATATTCCAATTTTAATTAGTCCCTGAATTAAAATTGAGAATTAAAATTTGAATTTAGTCTCACCAGTTGTTTGAAAAATAACTAATTAATTCATCTTGAGTTAATTAGTTGGAGAAAATCAAACATGAAGTCTTTGTGAAGACATGCAATAGTTATCCCTTTGATTGAGGAAGTTATCCCTTAATTAAGGAGATAAGGATGAGTTGTATTTGAGTTGTAATTAGTTAGTTCAGTTAACAAAGTCAAGTCCAGTTAAATTAGTTCCAAACAGTTGGAGGAACTAATTGTGAGTTTAGTCAGTTAATGCATGCATGCATGCAACTAGTGTTCTCCAAATAACTAAATATTCTCTCATAAATAACTCATGCATGTTAGTTCAGAGAAATACCTAGTTGAGATTAAAGGAAGGGACAGTGTACTATCAATTGGAGGAATTTTCCTATAAAGGAAACTCATCCATGCAGAAGGAATTAACTACTTCAGGATTGCGTAGTTATTTAAGAGGTTAGTGTTGTGTGTGAGGTGAGAATCACACAGGTTGCAGCTGGAGGACCCAAGAGAAACTGTGGAAGGAAACAAGAGGCTTGGAGGACTGAAGGAAGACATATGTGTTGTCTATTCTTTCTATGAGCAGCAGTGAGGGATTGTACTGAGAGATGGATAGCTTGAGAGCTAAAGCTTTGTGTAATCTTGATATATTTCCACTTGTATGATAATATAGATAGCGGGGTTTTTAGCTAAGGCTTTCCCTAGAGTATTCCTCTGTGTTTCATGTGTGATTAAATCTTCTTCTCTGTTATATTTGTTATGTTTGATCTTGCTCAAATCAATTAAGCTTCTGCACATTTGATTGTAGAAGTAGATTAAGTATATTGTTTTAGTTACATTGCATTATTAGTTTAATCTATAGGAGAATTTCTACATGGTATCGGAGCCAAGTTGATCAGAGCTGTGAATGGTATACAAAGAAGAGAAATCGAAGTTAAAAAAAAAAATTGGGCCGCGAGTTTGGAGGGAAGATCTGAAACTTTTTGTGAAAAATTTTCATAAACAAATAGCAGATCTAGATTCCTTGCGAAAAAATACCCAAATTCAAAAGAAAAAAGTGGTTGAATCAGAGTTCAAATGAGAGAGATATCATTGATTTAAAATCATCTCTTTTTCTAGAAAATTTCATGACGACAGGAAAGATGAAACAAATTGGTGTGCTAGACAAGAACCTATATGCACTTGAGGTACAAGATGCATGCAAATCCTTGAGGAGAAAGGCAAAGGTTAGATACTTGGTGGTTGAGAGGGAGAGTAAATTAACTCTCAACATATAGCCACAGAAGAAGTCTTAGACAATTGTGGAGGAGCCACAATTGGAGAAGCAATTTTAGGAAGTTGTAGAGCATCCACAACTAGAGAAGCTAAGAGGAGACTGAGTGGAGGCATCCACTCCTGCAGAGACATTCAGTAGGGGGAAATTTCGAGCCAAGTGGGCAGAGGGATCACATGCAACCTTACTTCCAAGTGCGAGGTGGGGCGATGTGAAGTGATAGTCCCAAGAAGGCTGAATAGTGGTAGGATCCTTGAGGTACCCAGCCTCTTTGATTAGACCTTGCTATGGGAGCCCTAACGAGGAGTAGCAGGACTGGCTGAGTGGGTAGAGACAGATGCGGATGGAGCGACAAAGAGAGCTACAATTCTGGAGTCCCAAGACAGCGCAGAGCTAGCAGGATGAAACAATGCGAGAGGCACAGGAGTGTTGCACCAGTGCAGGATGGCACAGAGAGGTGTGCAATGGTGTGAGATGCAGGGAGTTGTTGTAGTAGCGTAGAGGTTAGAGAGTGAGAACTTGTCAGTGGTGTTAGTGTTAGTCTTTCCAACCTTCCTACAGTGATCAAATATGCTCTTACAAAGTGATTTTTAAGTGTCAAGGTCAAATTTTGTCATTTCAGTGAGTTTTCAAGCAAAATTTGGTCACTAGGCATTAGGTCTAGGGTTTGCTTTCACTCCTTCTAAAGTTGCCCAAATGCCAATCTATGTCACTATTCAGCTGAGTCTATCATCATTCATAGGGTTCTTCATTATCATTCAGTGTTTTAATGAGTCATTTACCTTCTTGTTTAGCTTCAGTTGGGCCTAGGCAAGGTATTCCCTCTCCTAGGGTTTTGAAGGCAATTTCTCTTGGGTGGTCAAATCATCGGCAAAACTTGTATCCTGATGTTCATACACCTTTCCCTATCCTTAAAGTACTTTACCAAATGCTTCCCATCCCTTAGATCCTCCAAATTCCTCATTTTCGCACAAACCCTAGTTTCTAGCTACAACCTGGCAATTTTCTAGGTTGGGCCTGTGTTTTGCCCTTTATGACCCCTTCCCCTCACTCAATCTCTGCGATTCCACTTTCCCCTACTCCCCCACATCCCTCCCCACTCCCAAAAATTTCCCCAAGAATTTAGAAGCCCCTTATCCCCTTCATTTTGCTTCATTTCGACAAAATTCCTTGTTTCACACATTGGGATAAGTTTCACTCAAATGATGTTCCAGAGCCATAAACGATGAATTTGGGAATACTGAGAGAGGTTTTTGTCGAAAACATTCCAAAGAAGAAAAGCCTCCTTCACTTTTTGCACAGGTGTCATGGTTTGAGAGAAATGTCAAAGAATACTGTTGCCTCAGGAGAATCAAAGGCACCTCTGAAGTGACCTTGGGAAAATCCAGTGTTCTCCTAGCTGTGTTGGCCAAATGATCTGCTTGATGGGTAAAATGATAACTAGACACAAAGATATTTCCAATGAGCTATCATGAGCTCAATTTGGGGTTGAGGAAGGCATTCAAAAGTTGACCGCAACAGCACTCTTCCTTGAGGCAGCCTCATTTGGCACTTTTTGACCAGTCTTGGGAGATTTGATTTTTGACAGGGAAAATGAAGTCCAAATTGAAAAATTCCAGTTGGGTTGAAAAGTAGACTCAAATACCTTTCCAACAAGCTATCCTACACCTGATTCTAACACTGAGAAGGCCTCCAAAAGCCTCATGCAAAAGGCGCGACCTGTTAAAACAAAGGTGAGACCCGTCAAGCAGGTGAGACCCGTCAGGGTACCTCTGCCAGTACAAAATTTGTATGGGCGCGACCCGTCAGGAGAGTGAGACCTGTTGGGCAGTGAACGTGACCCATCAACGTAACATCTACACAGAAATTTTCCAATAAGCTGCTAAATCACTCCGGATTGCTTCAAGGTTGCAGGTAGGCCTCCCATCATTCAAATACATTGTTTGCCAAAGCTTGAAACGCATGAGAATGTATTTTAAAGTCATCATTTTGAAATAATGAGTCCAATGTATATTTGCTTAAGAAGGTCAAAATGCAAGTAGAGATAGGGTTTTGTTTTGTTGCTCTCAAGGTTATCCCTTTCACATCCTGAGATTGTTCATGAGGAGGGAGGACCATCACAGCAGCATGATATCCCTGAGGCTAGATATATCAGTTCTCCTCCATTGGTCACTTATCAGAGAGGCCACAGGGCCTTATTTGCGGCAGCTAGGTGAGTATTTTCTCCACATCAGGTGGAAGGGGTCTCGCCTTCTTCATCAGTTTAGCGAGTGTTATCTCCACACCAGGTGGAAGGGGCCTCGCCTTCTTTAGCAGCACAAGCAACACAGAGGGGCAAGCAGCCCATGATCGAGGAGGGAATGATCGGTGATCCCGACATTGATATCATTGATCTTGATACCTGATACCCGCTCTCCTACCACGGAGCTTCAAGAGGTCATTTAGCAAAAGGAGGCCGAGAACCGCTTGTTGCAGCAAAAGTTAGAGATGGCACAATGGATAATCTCATATCTAGAGCAGCACAACAAGCATTTGGAGGATAAGCAAGCTCTTGATGAGTTGTGGAGGATTCGTAGTGACCGCATCTTGAATAAAAGAAGACCCGGTGATCTATTGCCCGCTGAGTGAGAGTCCATCTTATCCAACTCAATGCTCACTTGGAGAGGTTGTTGGCTAAGGCCAACCAAGATAAGAAATTGTTAAGAAACATGAAGAACCATTATTGGGTGCAGATGCACGTGTGCAAAGCGAAGATGAAGGTGCTTAAAGGGCGGTTGGCTAAGGCACTAAAACGGAGAAAGAGGCCTGATCCACTCCATATCTTGGCCGAGGCTTCACTCAAGGATCAAGGCGCTAAATAGCCTAGCCACAACACAAATCCCAAGAAATTTTGAGCATTTTGGGTAAATTTTGATTTTTTCAGGCAATTTACAGGTTTTCTCCATTAACGGGTCTCACCCCTGGTGAGACCCTTTGTCCCGGCAACTCCATTTTACAAAAACTCAGCATTTCTGGATTTTTCATGAAAATTTACATTTTCTCATCCATTACTAAGAAATTTCATGAAGTTTTGGGCCTCAAGAAAGTCAAAAAACATGCAAAAAATGACTTTCTGCCACTTTTTTGACACACAGAACGCAGTCTTGGGAGATTTCAATTTTGGAGGGGCCAATAACCACCAAATTTAAAAATTCTAGTTGGGTTGGAAAGTAGACATCCAGACCTTTCCAACAAGCCCACTTTTGCCTCATTTGGACACCTGGAAGTGCCCCAAAAGTGGTCCCAAAGACAAGTGACCCGTTAGGCAGAGGTATGAGACTTGTTGGGTAGTTTTCACAGGAAATTCATCTACAGCTCAGGAATTCGCCCAGCTTTGACCAGTTTTGACTTGTGATGGGATTTTTCACCCTCTTTGATGTAATTCATGTATTTTCATGCTGACATGTCACTTATTTACCTTTTCTAGAAGATTCATGCATAAAATAGCAAACATTTAATGAATGGATTGGTTTCCTAGTTTATAGAGGCAAGTTGTTTTGACTACCTAGTTTTTAGTGCTAAGTTTAGAAGTGGTTGAAATAGCTCCTAGAAGGATGAGCTCGACCCCTAGAGGCAAGTAAAGGTGTTATATTGCCTATATTATGTATTTTCTTAGTCATTTTCAGAGGTTGGAAGGTTGGACTCTTGAGGGAGAAGCTATCATTGTATTATTTCACTGTATCTCTGCAATTTTTGGCTAAGGAAGACC
>APFE030832951.1:3525-25250 GCA_000404065.3 Pinus taeda
TTCTTGGAGTGATAACAAAGACCTAGAAATTTAAAAAAATAGGATAGTTTCATTTTGGGTCCGAAAATTCAATTTTTCTTAGTTTTCTTGACTCTATAATCTATTTGAAAATCCAACCTTAGCTTGAATTATTATGTTTAATTGTATATTTGTGTAATTTGTTTATCTTTACATATTTAGGCTTTTGGAATTGATTAGTTTCGTTGATATATCAACATATAGTTTCTTACTTATGGAAATTTGTTGTATAAATTTGTCTTCTTTCAGTGATCTAATCAAAAAACTCATTGTTCTATGGCAAAGAATTTTAAATTATTTTCACAAAAAGATAGATTAATTTGAGCTTTTAGTTTGTTTGGCTTGTCATGGAAAATATTTTTGTTTGTCAAAATTTTCCATTTGCATTCCTTTGACATAATTAGTTTCTACTTGTTTATTGAAGTATTTACAGTGTTCTTCTACATTGGAATTACCTTGTCAAAGATCTATGTGTTGGAGTGTTTTTGAAAAAGTTGTTATTCCTTTCCATTAAATATTTTCTTTTCAAAAAGACAAAAATCGTGATTGTAGTTCATTGGTGAAGCATTTTTTGGCTTGGAATCTAAGGGAAATATGTTGCATTTTCTTTTATTTGCATTTTGAAAATGGTTCATGTTTCTTTCTTTGAATGTAGCACTTGTTTCTTTGCTTGAAACTACTCATTCCTTACTATAGTTAGTATTCATCGAATTGAAAAAGTTATAATTTCATATTCACTGCATTAGTTTGGAATTGAGTTATTATATCATCTAGTCATGATACACATTTAATTGCCTTTAATTAAAGTTGAGACATTTAAATAAATCAAAGTATTTAAATTATACAATTAATTAGTAGTAATCACATTTAGTGTATGTTTAGGTTATAAAATGTGTTATGGCGTCTATAAAAATAGGAGTTATCGTTTCTTGTTAGTGTTACATTCTACAGGTGATCTAGTTCTTCCACATACATTAAAGTATATAGGATTGTTCTTCCATGTACCTTTGGGTATATAGGAAGATGTTGCATGTATGATGAGTATATAGGAGGGCCCCCATCATACAGTTACACATTAGACAACACTAACACCAATTGTACTTCCACGTACCTGTAGGTATATAGGAATTCCCCTTCTAGGTTGTAACCCATCCATAAGTAACCAATTTGGGTGCCTTGTTGTATGTGATACACCGAACACAACATTCAAGGAGCATAACCTACACATACCTAATGGTATATAGTGGTTCACAGTAACTTGGTAAACCTTTAATACCTAGTGAACCTTTTTACTGCTATTGTTTATTTGGTTGATAAAGATTGTGAATTTAACTATCATAAATTGTTAAAATTCTTAATGGAAATTCACTATTTAGCATACCTTAGGTTGAAACTAATTGCAACATTTCCAAAATTTTCCAATCAAGGAACCCTTTTTAATGGGGATCCTATTCCTTTTCCTTACTTTTGAAATGTTGATCCTCCTTACATGGCTACGTTCTATCTTCCTAGATTCACGATAGGTTTACCAGTATGGTTGTTTTCAACTTCATTGGTACCAAATACCCAAGTTTCTTCACCTCAACTGGATACTTCGCCTCAATAACAACAACCTCATTTTGATCCTTTACCTTCTTTTCCCATCATGTCTTCTTCCCTTTCTTCTTCTTTTCCTCGTGAAAATTTTAAAACTAATAACCGAGAGGCTAAGAATAAGAAGAAGCAAAATAAGAAAGGGGTAAACCAACCAACCATTATTGTAAGTGTTGATAATCTTGAGGAACCCTCCAACATGCATCGCAAGCCCAAATACCCTTGCAAGGGTTGTAAGGGTGACCACCTTCTTATCAATTGTTCTGGTATTCCTAAGGTCTTAGATGTGTGTTCTAAATATTCTCATCAACTTATTGTTGGTCCATCAACTAGTGAGTATAAGGTTCCAAGGAAAAAGGGTAAATTTAGGTTTCCTTGTATGTTATGTGAAGGGAGTCATCAAACTCACATTTTCTCTCATATATATGAAGCCCCTAAAATGTTAAAAAACCTTATTGTTTGTCAACAAAAACTCCCAATTGGCTACAGTAATCTTTCTACAAACCTATCATTAGTTAAAGAAATGATTGATCTAATTACAAGTACATTCAATCCCACTCTTCCCTTGGGGAGTGAAACCCATACCACTCAGGTTGATGAATGATTATTTGATCAGGTGGTTGAATCGATTCCATCTTGGGTCGATCCCACTCTCCCCTTAGAGAGTGAAGTTAGTACCGCTCGGGTTCTTCTTGTTACTTTAAATTCCACCGCACAAGGGGGCTTTTCACCCATTTCCATGGAACCCCCTCCAAGTACTGATGTCATTTCCTTTTATTAGAATAGACTAATGGAGCCTTCTCTCCCTTCTTAGATCCCTTTCTAAATAATTGTAAAGGCTTGTGATAAGAACATGTGTCACACTATTATAGATGAAGGTGCTTCTATTAGTATTCTATCCTCAACCGCTTAGCAAGCTTTGGGTTCCCCTTAGCTTGTGTATGCTACTCAAAATCTATTAGCTTTTAACAGAAGAGCCAGTGAATTTTTAGGGATCCTTCCTCAGCTATCAATTACCTTGGAAGGAAAAATTGTTCGTATTGATGTTATGGTAGTCTAAGTCCCCTTGGATTTCAATTTTATCCTTGGGCGAGGTGTTTGTCAATTTAATTGTCTTAAATTGATTACATAAATTATTGACCGGAGTTGGTAAACTTGTGAAGTGCAAGTGCACAATATATGATAGAATCCCTTTTTATTAAATTGGATTATTAATATGAATGGGTTATTGGAAGTGTATCTTTAAGTTTTGTGTTCCTATTTCAAAATGAAACTAATATTCCTATATAGTGGAAATTAAAATGATTATGGAATTAAACCAATATTTCTTACTTGAAAAATGAAACCATAAAGAACTCACAAAAAAAAAATTTGAAACTAAATTAACTCACACTTGTAGAATGGAAAATAAATTAACTCATACTTGCAGAATGGAAACTAACGTAAACTCACACTTGCAAAATAAAATTAAGAAAATTCACACTATCTCATTAAAGAAACTAAATTGTTCTATTGTAGCACACATCTAATTTCTAAGAACAGAATTATTGTCCTATCAATTCCTGCATGAAACGTAAATGAAATGAAAATTACACAACTAAGTTCTAAAACGAAATGATGGAAAATCATTTTTATTGTGAAATTGAAATGCTCTTAAACTATAAAGAATGACAAGAAAATATGATTATGCTCTACAACAAAAATGCTTGGAAGATCACATCAAACTCTTCAACCTAGACTAGGAGACTTTGATTATATTGGGTTGAGAGCGTTATTGAATGGAAGAGCACATTAGAGTGTTGTTTTAGCTTGGGATCTACCATGATTTCCTAGATGAGTAGGAAGAAAAAATATGTCACTCTCAGTACAATGTAGCTGGTATGGCTAGCTATGAGAAAATGTGGTTGTGGAAGCGCTTTGTAGAGTTGTTTGAGTAGGTTCTTGATAAAACCATGATATGCTATGACAATCAAAGTAGGATTTGTCTTTTAGAAAATCCAATATTCCATGAAAGGTCAAAGCACTTCGAGATCAAGTACCACTTTATCAGAGATATGGTACTGTGAGGAGAATTGAGGCTCCAACACATCTCAACTTATGAGTAGGTTGTAGATATTCTCACCAAGCTTTTTCTGAAAGCGAAGTTCTTATTCTTTATAGAGCATCTTGGCTTGCAAGAGAATGTATCCCTACTTGAGAGGGAACACTAATGATCAAGAACACTAAGCATAATCTCTCCCCTAGTCTTTCAAGTAATCATGGAATTGGTGAGGGGGGATTAAGAAGCGAGGCTCTTGGGTTTGAGGGTACTCATTAAATCCATGGACTTGGTTGAGTACATGCCCAAATATGCATCCTACACGCAAGTCACCTTTGTTTCATTAGTGACCACTTACTTAAGTTTGTTTCGATTGCCACCCAACTGGCCAGTGGGTGAGGAGAGTTAGGTGTTTGTGACATTTACCAAGGGCAGATGCGCCTGCCATGGACTTAATTTTGGTAAATTGGTCAACCCTAAGTATTGGATGTAAGTGTTCTACCACTTGATTCTTGAGGATCAATTTGGGTGAGGGTCAATCAGTGGACAAAGGGCATGTGATCTTTACCAAGGTCATATATGACTGTCATGGACTTTGTTATGGTAATTTGATCTCCCCTATTATTGGGTGGATCATTATTCTTATTCTATGGATCAAGTCATAAGTTTTCAACTGAGATGAGACGAGTTCAATTTCTTGTTAATTCTCACACTACTCTATGTTGTTTCAATAACTTTTATCCCAATCCATTTCTTTAATTAGAAATATTTTCAATAACAATTAAACTTTTAAATCATCAACAGTAATTGAATATAGAAAAGTAAATGAAATGATAAAGGATACAATCAACACATCAACAAGGGATATCAGGTTTGGTTAAAGACCAGGGGAAAACCCCACAAGGGAGAAAACCCTTTAAAAATTCTTCTTCTATTATATTGTCATAAAATTTTCAGTAGAGAGTACAATGAGCTCAATACAAAATCATCCAACAAAATGAACCGACAACATTTAGAAATATGTTCCCATCATCAATAAATATCAAAAGAAATGTTTCCTGTCTTCAATCAACTGCGGTCAATTGTAGACGGAAGTAAAAATTTGGCCCTAGTTCAGAATTACATGGAGGATGATCTATGCATGCATCTGAGACCTTCAAAATACACCCTTGAGCCTACTAGCCAAAAATTTCCTTTGATGAGCCCTGTGGTTGAGACCCAAAACCTTAGAACACGTACAAGCTTCAAACCCTGTATTTCCGAACCTGTGTGAACCTCTTTCATTGACCCAGCCTCATGCCTACTCGAACCAATCAATAAATAAGAGATGAATATGATGCTTTTTGATATCCAAATTATCGTGAGGTTACTTTTCTTTATAGGCTTCCAATGGTGACTAATTTATTCTTAGGACCGACTTATCCAAATGTGCATATGTGGGATTTTCTTCATAAGTTCACTTTCCCATATCTGATTTGAGTGCTTCAATAGTCAAAATTGGTCCTCTCTAAAACAAGAATATAGTCCCATGGTTGGAATTTGTCACTGAGCTTCAAAAATTGATACTACCTCTCAGCTAGGGAGAAATTATAACTGCATCATGTCATATCATGTCTCATATTTGATAAAAGCTATCTGTTGAAGTATTCTCGAAACTAAAGAAGAATAATTGGGGAGAATTAGTTACCACCCGATATTATTTCAGAGAGAAAATATCAATCTAAAAATAATATCAGGGGCACATATCTAGTAAAGATAAACAACTTCAAGAATATCCATGATTACTTGAAAGACTAGGGGAGAGCTTATGCTTAGTGTTCTTGATCAGCAGAGTTCCCTCTCAAGGAGGGATACAATCTCTTGCAATCCAAGATGCTCTATAAAGAATAAGAACTTCGCTTTCAGAAAAGTATTGGTGAGAATATCTACAATCTACTCATAAGTTGAGATGTGTTGGAGCCTCACTTCTCCTCACAATACCATATCTCTGATAAAGTGGTACTTGATCTCGATGTGCTTCGACCTTTCATGGAATATTGGATTTTCTAAAAGTCAAATCCTACTTTGATTGTCACAGTATATCATGGTTGTATCAAGAACCTACTCAAACAACTCTACAAATTTCTTTCGCAACCACATTTTCTCATAGCTAGCCATACTAGCTACATTGTACTCTTCCTCGGTTGTACTGAGAGTGACAGATTTATGCTTCCTAATCATCCAAGAATCATGGTATATCCCAAGCTAAAACAACATTTTGATGTTCTCTTACATTCAATAATGCTTTCATCCCAATATTAATCAAAGTCTCCTAGTCTAGGTTGAAGTTATTGTTGATGCTGAAAGTTTCCAAGTCGAATTTGTTAGGGTCGAAGCGTTGCTACTGCTAGGTCGAATGTTGGATCGAAGAACGAGAGGTTGGCTTGGTGTGGAGGAGGTATTTGTCTAGGTAGAAGAGTCTCAAGGAAAAATATTGAAGGAAGATATTTTGACAGGGTTTTCCCCTAGATAGCGATTTTTCCCTGGAAGAGTGCCTACATCTTGTGTCTTTTGTTTTTGTGATCTTCATGCACACATAATTTGGTAATTGCTTGATGAAATATAATATAAAAAAAAATTAAAGGAAGGAAACATAATTCACAAGTAATTATCAAGAAAGAGAAATCTAACCCTAATCTTACTAGTATTGATTTCTCAACATGGTATCATAGGTAAGGTCAAAGAATATTGAAGATCACTTCATTGTCTTAAAATAAATTAGTACTCCCTCTATGATAAGAATGGGATTCAATTCTACAGGAAGATTGATCAAGAATCTTTTATACTACTTATTCAACAAGGTCATAAGTCAAGGGTTCTTAGTTGCACTTACAGGATCTCCCAATGATGATAATGCATGGATCATTGACAGTGGAGCATCAAGGCATATGACAGGGGGAAAGTAAGCAACTACAAACTCTATCAAAGGAACCATCCTCTCATGCTATGGAATTGGGAGACAACAAAAAGCTATGATGTTAGAGGCCTGGGATCAACATCTTTGAAGCTTGAGAATGGAGAAAAACTACATCTCAATAACATACTATATGTTCCAAGTTTGAAAAATAGTTTTTTTTCAATTTATTTCTTAGAAGATAAAGGGGATATAGTTTCTTGTGTTGATGGAAAGGTCTTTGTATGGGTAAAATATTCTAGTGTTGATAAAGCTAGGGTCGTTGGATTTTGTGAGGGAATATTGTATAGAGTCATTACACCACCTCCACAAGCCCTAGTTCATATGGAAATATTTCCTATTGAGCTATGGCATAGAAGAAATGGAATTATTCACTACAAATTCATTCCTACTCTTAAACATCTAGTGCATGGCATCCCCAATATAAAATAAGATCATGAATGAGTTTGTAAGGGATGCTCTTTGGGAAAACATACAAGAAAACCATTTTCAAATAATGAAACAAAGTCTAGAGAAATATTAGACCTCATACATTTTGATGTGTGTGGGCCCATGTCTGACAAATCACTTGGATTCCCTTTGTACTACGTAACATTTATTGATGATCACTCTAGGAATACATGGCTCTATCTTCTCAAGAGAAAGGATGAAGTATTTGAGAGATTCAAGGAGTTTAGATGTGAAGTGGAAACCCTAACCAAAAGAAAGATCAAAACTTTGAGATCTTACAATGGTGGGGAATACACTTCTAAATAATTAATTGCATATTGTAAAGAAGCGGGAATTAAGAGGGAGCTTATTTCTCCCTACTATCTCGTACAAAATGGAGTGATCAATGTAGGTTTTAACCCCGTACAGAAATTACCTGCATACGAATTCTAAATCACAAGAAAATAAAAATGCGAGAGCATAACCCATAAAACACATATACACAGAGATTTCCCACTGGATCTCAAAAACCGAGACTACCAGCTTGATTTTTCATTATATTCCTTTCAATGTTACAATACATATTTATACATGCCGAAGCATCCAATACCATGGACCGAAAAACCATCGAGTCCAAAACTGTGGACCGAAAAACCATAGGTAGGTTCGCCCAACCTAATATAGGGTCCAAAAAAAATTTTCTTGGGGCGCTGCCCCGAACCCCGTAAAGGGGGGCTACCCGCCCCCCTCAAACCCCCCAAACAGGGGGGGTTGCCGCCCCCCCCTGTGACCCCCCCGCTGCGCAATCGGCGCGGCGAAGGGGGGCCTCCGCCCCCCCTCTAACCCCCCGGTTCACTACGTAGGTTAGTCGTGGAAAGAATATAACACAACCCAACACCTCTACATTATTCACACTGGCTCCTTCCTTGCATACTTTCTCCTCCTCCCCCCCTCCATTCCAGAGTTCCATGGTCCCATCACTTCTGTAGAGATCTCCACTAACTTCAGACTGAGTCATCACTATAACCTCCACTCCAATGCACAAATCTCTCCCGGTGATCATTGTGGTATCGACATTGCCCCCCCACCCCTCTCCCCACTGGAAATTCTAAGGGACAACATTCCTTTATGTCCAAGGCTATATTCTAAGCGGGATTGGATGTATCTCATGACCTCATCAATCCCTAGTTCTCCATGAAGTGGATCTCCTTCAACTTTCGTAGCCTAGATAGTCCCGCGAAGAAACTATCCTTCCATCGCTTGATTGATGCAGAATTTGTGGATATTATTTTTCTTAAGGAAACTCTTGCACCCTTCTAACTGATCACCCCCACTCTTGAGGCACTTATCTTGGGCTAGCAATTTCATGCCCAGGATGTTTGTGGGTGGTCTAGTGGTTTGGCTTTGGGTTAAAATCCCAAGGTTGTAAAATTACTGAATATCTGGGGTGGGGAAGGAATCATTGGTGCTAATATTTACACTTTCGAATTTGGGATGGAGCTGAGACTCATCAATGTATATGGATCCTACATTAATCAGGCATAATTCTAACACAAGCTCCTTAATCACACCTACATGAAAGCTAATAATATTATTATTGGGGGAGATCTCAACTTCTCTTTTGGCCATGCTGAATACTAGGGACACACTGCCCAAAGTGATTCACTATTTGATATTTTTCGCTCACTACTAGAGGACCATCATCTATCTAATATCCCTATGGCCTGATTGCAACCTACCTAGCATAATAAAAGGACTAGAGAAGAAGCACTTGCGAGGAGGTTGGATATATTCTTAGTCAAGGACTCTCTACTAGACTGTCTCTCATTATATCGTCAATGGGTGGGATTTGGGGGATTGTCTGGTCACTTACCCATTTATCTTGAATTTTCTTGTGCTAATCGCAAACCTAAGGCACCATATAAATTCAATTCCACTTGGCTCAAGCAAGAAGGATACCTACATATGGTTACAAAGCATTAGAAGACTTATACTCCCTCTCATGGAAAATCTGTCTCTAAAGTCTTTGCCAAAAAAAATCTCACCCTCAAACATAAATCTATTGATTGGGCCAGGGAAGAAAGACAAAAAGATGATTAGACATTGAGAGACATAGAAATGGAGCTTGCCAATCTAGTGGATCGAGATGGTTGTGGATTTGTCTCCTGTGAAGCCAAAGAACGACTCATCAAGTTAGAAGCAAATCAAAATAGAACACTAAAGGACCATGAGGAAACCTGGAGACTTCAGAGTCGAGCCATTTGGTTAGAGGTGGGGGATGAATACACCAAGTTTTATCATCAATTTTCAAATGGTCGTCGGGTTACCAATACCATCTGGCACCTAGAGGATGATAAGGGTACACATGTAAATACTTTTCATCAATCAACTACCCTCAGTACTACCCATTGGGACATGATCCCTCGTTAGCAATATTGAAAATTTGCCACGATGGGACACTATCCATACGTTTATAAAGGAAAACTAATGAGGGAGGATTGAACAGGCAGAGAAGGCTTGAGCGAGTTAAAACCAAATAAGGACAAATGTGCATTGTGGCACGCATGTTAACACCCACATTAAATACCTAATTCATGTAAAATCTTCCTGGGATGAATCCATGATCAATTGCAATGGTCAAAAAAACAAACAAAGGGAATGTGAGACTAAGACCCGTCTCCCACGATATCTCTGCATTTAAAATGATTTGACGATAGTAGGTGTGTTTGTTCTTGAAGGCGATGTGGTCTCCACGAGAGGATGAGGTCAGGATAGGTGGAGAACTTGGCTCTTGTCCCTATGCCCATCTTTCTTTTCACCACTGTCATTTCACGCATGCTAATCATGATAACTAGCACACTTTTGAAACGTTAATGTCACCCTATCTGAGAGAATATTGTGAATTTCAAAACAAGGAGAAATACAAAATATAATTTGTTTTTTCGTTGTTAGATGTTATATGTTATATATTCACAATAAGAAAATTTATCTAATTTAGTAGTCAAATTATTAGTTGATACAATTATCATTGGTTGCTATCTTTTAATGCAAGTTGAATCATCAGCGTTATTCAAGGAAAACCATGTTACTTATAATTATTGACTAATAATATTTAAAAGAGTAAATTTTCTTAAGTGTTAGAAAAATGAATTCTTAACTAAGGAACACTTTTGGAGCATACACCAACCCTATTAGATACAATATACATAACAGTAAAACAATGTGTTTAATAATTTTAATAATTATTTTTCTAATTTTATTAATTTTTAAAATTCTTCTTGGGTTCGATCTTGTGTTGAAACTTGAAATATAACAAAAAGCTTCAAAGTGAAGATTTTGAATGTCGCAGAAGCAACAACTGTCATGATGCAAATTAATAGGTATTTATTTATTTATTATTTTATATTAATTTTTTTTGCGTGCATTTTATAACTCACTATGATGGTGATGTATGATACAACTGAGTATGAAAATTAATAGGTATTGATTTATTTATTATTTTATATTAATTTTTTGCATGCATTTTATAATTTACTATGATGGTTTTGTATTATACAACCGGGTATGAAGGAAATATAAAAAGCATTCACTCACACTTTTAACCACAAATGAGATATTTCAATATCTATATGAATCAATATAATTTTACAGCAAATTTAGAAAAATAAAAAAATAAAAAATAAAATAAAAAATAAAATATTATATATATTTTTTAATGTTAAAAAATGTAATTTCTATACTTTCACAAAAAATATTTCTATACAAAAAATAATAAATTATTTGAATATGAATTCACATATATATGTGTTGATTACAATAAAATATTTCAATTTAATAAATATTGATGATAATAAAATATTTCAACTCACAAATAGAAGAGATAAATGAAAGTAATAAAGCTCATTTACTTTATAAGAATAATAACAAAGAGATGTGTAATTCATTCAATTTTTTAAGGTTCAAATTATTAACATGTATTTAAAAATATAGTAATAATAGAGAAATACTTTATTGTGTAAAATGTAGTTTATAAATAAAATATGTGACCAAATTAATATGTAATTATATAATAGAAAACGATTTTAATGAGATTAAAAATAAGAACATTTTTATATATAGACATGCAAAATCTATATATAATATAAATGATATTATTAAGAACAAGTGAATTAACCAAGTGCTTACTGTAGTCAAAATCTGTTGAGTTCCAAACATTTTCTCAAGTTTTGCACTCAAACAATTGTTTGCATGTTAAGGGATTTGTGTGTTGAGAGATTTGATACCTCTTGAGCTTAGTAGATCCGAAGTTAAGATGAATTTATACTGGTTAATAATTATTTCTAAAGTTTTATTAATCCACATGTATTCATTTTAACTCTAGATCTAGAAAGGAATCAAATTTCTCAAAATACATTTTTTTTTTTAGTGTAAAAAATGAGGAAAGATTTGCACCTCTATAAATTTATAATATATACTTGGTTGACATTGAAATATTTTATTTATAATTCATCAAAACGTTAAATAGAAAACATATATTAATATGATTCTCTCTTGTTACATGTTTTTTTAAATTTATTTTAGATTTTTTATATAGATTGAATTATTTTATTATTAATATTTTTAAAATATTATCTATCATTTCATATTAAATATTACATGAATTATAAATTTTTTTTAGCCACTTAAATTAAAATGCACATACTATTATCGTATAATAATCTTTTCAAGATTCTTTTTATATAATTGATATTAAAATATTTTATTATTAGAGTATTTGATTATATTAGATTATTTAATTTATATCGAAGTTAAAATTTCTATGTTATTAATTATTTTAAAATATATATATCAACTCTAGTAATTAAGTAACACCATTCTCTAGTTATATGCACCGGTATTGTTTTCTTTTTGTTGGGCCATATTTCATAATAGTCTAGAGATCGGGAAAATATGAAACTAAAACGAGACTCAATTTAAATAGAAATTAAACACTAGCCAATCAAACAGTTTGATTGGCTAGAATAAGTTAAAATCAGATAGAATGCAAATTAATAAATATTTATATTTATAAATTTTGGAAGACTCAGTACTTGAGTTTATAGTTAGAACTAGAAAACTTATACGTTCTAAAACTATGCGTTTTACTTTTGTCTTCAGCGAGCATGCCGCATAATTAACTCTACTCGAACTCAAGTTTAACATCCTATTTGTAAACCCAACTATTTTGTGTATCGACTCTAAATCCTCATCATCTCTGATCTTAATTTCGTGTATAAAAGCAAATCATTATGTGTGTTTAGAGAGCAAAACCATAAGCTTGTCCGTCAAGTGTTGCAGTGATTTCAAAGTGAGTAAACCAAATTACATCGATGACAATGAAGAAGTCCAGCTGGGTTTCTTGTAAGAAAAAGATGATGGATATCATGATGCCTGGCCGTTGCCGTTCTGGTTCTGGCTGGAAGATGACTGATGGTGAAGACAGCAATCCTCTGATAGAAGAAGAGAGGGACAGCAATAGCAGTTGTAATCCGTCGTCAAAGCCCATGGAAGTAGAAAAGAGGAGGTGCCCATGCCCGGCTGGACACGTGAGGGTGACTGTGGGGAAAGAGGGAAAACAATACTTCATCCCCATCGCTTATTTATCTCATCCAGGTTTCAAATTTCTCCTCCACAGAACTTCCCAAGAATTAGGATATCATCACTGCAAAGAAGAGGAAGGTCTCTTCGTTATGTGCCGACTCGAAATATTCGACCGTCTAATTCACCACAGCAAAAAGTCTCACTCTATTTTCGACTCCGGCTTCTTTCAAGATTTGGTGGAGCAGTTTAATGATGTAACACAATTATATTCCGACCCACAAATTATTGGATGACCACATATGTATTGGCGCTCCAATCCTCTGTTTCGGCTTCATTCTTTTATTTGTATTTGAAGTTCCAATAGATTTAAGTTGGCGTTGCAATCTGCTCCAGTCTGGATCTGTATTTCAAGTCCTTTCAATTACCATGGCTAAGCTGAGGACTCTTCGAATCACATAGTGCAATATAAAAATACAAATTTCTTAGTTAACTACTCGTGTTTCTTTCATAATCATCCCATTGTTGAATATAGAAGTTAAATTGTTTTAACACGTGGAAGGTAATTTTCAAATTCCAAACCCAACCCTATTTACTTGTGATAATTAAAATTACCGTGACCCTTTGTCAAAAGAAATAAGAATGCCAAGGACTTTTGTCTACTAGGTTAATGCATCAATTATCATTGGTTACTATTTGCTAATGCAGGGCTGTTATGAAAATAATGCTACTTATAATTATTAGGTGTGGTGTAGGCTTTCTCTCTTAAGAGATGCTTCTAAGTCTTAGGCTATGAACTTGTTTTCTTACTTATAAGGAAAACTAATCCTTAACTAGTAACAATTTTAGAGCATAAGCTAGACTCGTTACATACTATATACTTAATAATAAAGTGTGTTTAATCATTTTAATTTCCTTAACCAAGCAACAATTTTAGAACATAAGATAGACTTGTTACATACTATATACTTAATAATAAAATGAAGTGTTTAATCATTTTAATAATTATATTTCTAATTTTATTAACTTTTAACTTTTGACATACTTCTTTTGTAAATCTCACATTGAAACTTGAAATATAGCAAAAAGCTTTAAAGTGAAGATTGTGAATCATGCACCATGAACAACTTTCAAACACCCTGATGTGATGTGACACCCAAGTGATTGTAAATATTTAATATTTACTTTTGTATGAATTGGATAATTGCTTAGTTAAAAATAGTGGTTGAAGTTGAATAAATAATAAAAGAGGCAATTAGTAATTAAGCAAGGTCCTAGAATTTATTCAAGGACCCACTTAACTCTCTTCCCTTCCAGGTAACTCTCTTTTTACGAGAGAGTTAACCCTAAAAAGACACTTATAAGCACAATACTAAATGAGGAGTTGTTTCTTAGTCTTCTAAGGTGTTCACAATTTGTCTCTTCATTTATAAATGTCATATTCAATTCAAGAATTTTATAATAAAGTGAAGAGCTAAACAGGTTTAGCAGGGGTGAAGCTTAGTGCTTGGGCCAAGCTGAACGACAAGGCATGGCAGGTTTGGAAGAATCCGAAGGGAAGCTCTTGCTTACCTTATACAGGTTGAAGTGGATGAAAGAAGAGAATCCCTAGATTCGAGAGAAGCTTGAAGCCTTGGAAAAGAATGTTGAAGACGAACTTCTTCAATTTGGTTGGACAATGGAGCAAGATGAAGTTACAAATTGTATTGACAAGGAAGAGGAAGCCCTATTGGTTGAAGATGTTGCAGATATGACCACGATCGAGGATGAGCTTGAGATTGATCAAGTTGGATCAGGATCGTGCAGTTTGCAAACATGGGTGGATGAGGAGACTCACATGGAGGAGCCTCATGATGATGATGTAAGTACTACTGATACTTGTGTTTCACTTGAGCATTTGGTAGATGAACCGTATGCAGGGAAGGGCAAAGCTAGTTTGCCGATGCAAGGGAACATCTTACCATGGATGTCTATGATGAGACCTCGTATGGAGAAGCAAGGATTGTTGACTGTTGCAAGACTTGTTGGGGTTGTTTGTGACCTTATGGTAGAAGGTACAAAGGCCTGTGACAAGGGAGGGACATGATGATCATTGTGGAGGATTGGGTCATGCTTTAACCATATGGAGAATTACCTAAGTGCCCGGCATGATTCATGGGCAGTTAGCAAGAGGGTACACACACTTGAGGTATGATGATGCTTGGGTGGACTTCTCATGGCCGAGACCAAGGGATAGTCTTGGTGGAACCTTCAGGGGGGGAGCTATGATGGAAGGGACTCATGATGCGATGATGAGATGGTTAGGTGACTGAGTTCACTAGACCGAAGATTGCAGACTTGGATGAGGATGACCGATTGTTGTGATGGGTCTACTTGGTTGGACTACATGGGCAACTTAGTCATGGACATCAAGTTGGAGACATGGAGCATGGCTGCAGGAGCACTTGTAGAGGTGTCACTTGTGGGCATCCAATAAGGAGTGCCAAGGTAGGGATGTTGTGCAGGTAGATTTGCTGATGTGACATTGAGACTTATTACTTATGAGCCGATGGAGAGGTTGTGCACTCTTGTACAATAAGGCCATGGACTTGGATGGAGTTGTGAGCAGTCTATGGAGCATTCCTACTACATGGAGAGCTGAGGCATCTTGTAGAGACCTTTGGGCCAAGACTTGTATGCTTGCTGAGATGTTGGTTGGGGATGGCTTATGGAGCTCATGATGACATGAGATTGTTGTGACTTTTGGGGACTTCATATATGGTGGACTTAGAGGATCTTATGCATTGAGGAGTTGAGGTCAGAGACTTTGATGCAGGATGGTGTGCATACTTTCAAGGACATGTATGGGAATGGCTTGAAAGAGTGACTTGATGAGGAGGATCGATATGAGACACTTTGGAGTGATGGAGTTACAACGATGATGATGCTTTGGTGGCAACACTTGGGCATGGGTTGAGCTGAGACTCAACCACTTTTTACACATGGGAGTTGATTGATTTATGATCATGGGAAACACATGGATAGATGAGGTAGGTGTATACTTGTTTCTATGGCAAACTTGAGGGATGGCACATTACAGATATGATGGAGGTTGCTTCATGGACCTGGATGTGGCACATCGAGAGTTGGAGTTTGATGAGATGGTCTCTTCATATTGAGGAGGCACACATATGGATGATGTTGGGATAGATGTGGCTGATTTCATGCAGCACATTAGTACCAAACATCATGAACAACATGTTGCAGATGAGATGAGGACTACTTCATGGACCTGAGCATGGCTTACTTATATGGAGATGGATTCTTGATCGAGTTGATGATGTGATGAGATGTTTTGAGAAACAACCGATGATGGCATGAGGATGTTCACTCTCATGGTTTGAGCGTGATAGTTGGACTGATCACCCAACTAGTTCAGACATGGGGTCGCAAAGTGTACAGAGATGTGTTAGCATTGTGTTGGAGTATCATGGCAGTAGTTCACATGAGGATGACACATGATGAGGTCAACACGAGAGGTTGCAGGAAGCATGTAGCGTGAGATGGAGGGGCCAACCTTCCACGATGGGAGCAGCATGTGGAGATTGTGATAGGGTGGTCGATGATCATGGATTGAGATGATTTCTGATGTATGACATACTGATGGGTGTATACCTTGGTATGGTGAACTTGGTGACAGATGGTTGCTAAGGCGAGACATGATGGAGATGGTGGTTCTACATATGTTGCAAATATAGTTGCAGTATGTGGAGGAGTTAACATCATGGATGATCCCATTGATCTTGGTGGATGGCTACTAGGATGGTATGTTGTCGAGGACAACAACGATTTCAAGTGGAGGAGGATGTAACGACCTGTAGTTCCTGTCCATGAGGGCGGACAGTGCGTGCGTGCGGATGGACAGTGCGACTATGGTTCGGTTGAACAATATGCGAGCTCCTTGGTTATGCGATGGAGAAATTATGTTATGCGCATGATATGAAGAAGAGGGTGAGCATATATATGCATGATAGTGAGGTGACAAATGTTATGGAGGCCAACCAACAGTTGTGTGGAGCCGACAGTGCGTTTGGGTGACTTTGCGATGGAGAAGGGGCTTTGAGTGAGTCAGCTGGGCAGCCAGGACTACGCCCTACACTTGGTATATATTGGATGAGTGTGGAGCTCATTCCATCATCTCACAATCGCTCAACATCATTCGCTCATGTAGGAGAGGTGCAGAACTACAAGGTGGATGCATAAGAAAGGAAAGGCGTAGATTTGGACGATGCGCCCGTTCTTGGGCAAGCCAGCACGGAGTTAGGTGTTCTCTTGGTTTTGGGTGAAGGTGCGGGTAGGAGCGCCCGTTGGTTGGGTGAGGGCATGCAAAACTGTGTGGTGCCCGACAGACGGTTGAGGCATGCACGGGTGTGGCGCCCGGTTTGTGCGAAGGTGCCCGACGGTGAAACAGAGGAGTGCCCAGTTTGTGCGACGACTTGGCATGGGTTCTTGGGTGACTCGGGTGAGCACTCGCCCATCGTGCAAGTGTGCACGGTGGCTTGGTGGAGTGTTGAGATTGTGAACAGAGGTATGTCTCGAGCAGATGCGTCGGTGTGTGGCGACTTGGAGGCGTGCCTAAGTTGGGCAAACAACACAATCGTGTGACGAGGTGAATGAAGGGTTGGTGAGTCATGCGGCAACCGTGCGGAGGTGCCGACGAGCTGGGCAACCAAGTTTGTTGAAGTTGTGAAAATTGGCTAAGTGTAAATTTGGGGTTTCCCAAGATTTAACTTGTACATTGTAAAAGTGAAGATTGTATAATATATTGATATCAGACAGACTCATATTGCATGAAGTTTCCCCTCCCTTTATACTGTTGTGCATTTCTCTTGTATAATGCTGTTGATAATGAAAGTGTATAGGTGTTCATTGGTATAAAGGAAACATAATAATACTTGGTAACGAAAATAAAACTAAGTATGGAATGTTAAGGCGTAGTCTACAATCGTAAGTATTGGTGAAAAGAAAACAGTTGGTAGTGCCACACCTCGCCTATCACGGTTGAAAGTCTACCGTAGGCTTAGGGGCATGACAATAATCCTCTGATAGAAGAGAGGAATAGCAATAGCAGTTGTAATCCGTCAAAACCCATGGAAGAAGAAAAGAGGAGGTGGCCATGCCCGGCTGGACACGTGAGGGTGATTGTTGGGAAAGACGGAAAACAATACTTCATCCCCATCACTTATTTATCTCATCCAGGTTTCAAATTTCTCCTCCACAGAACTTCCCAAGAATTAGGATATCATCACTGCAAAGAAGAGGAATGTCTCTTCGTTATGTGCCGACTTGAAATATTCGACTGAATTCACCACAGCAAAAAATCTCACTCTATTTTCGACTCTGGCTTCTTTCAAGAATTGGTGGAGCAGTTTAATAATGTAACACAATTATATTCCGACCCACAAATTATTGGATGACCATATATGTATTGGCGCTCCAATCCTCTGTTTCGGCTTCATTCTTTTATTTGTATTTGAAGTTCCAATAGATTTAAGTTGGCATTGCAATCTGCTCCAATCTTAATCTGTATTTCAAGTCCTTTCAATTACCATGGCTAAGCTGAGGACTCTTCGAATCAAATAGTGCAATATTATACAAATTTCTTTGTTAACTACACATGTTTCTTTCATAATCATCCCATTGTTGAATATAGAAGTTAAATTGTTTTAACACGTGGAAGGCAATTTTCAAATTCCAAACCCAACCCTATTTACTTGTGATAATTAAAATGACCATGAAGTTTTGTCAAAAGAAATGAGAATGATAGGACTTTGGTCTACTAGGTTAATGCATCAATTATTATTGAGTACTATCTGCTAATGTATCACTTTTATGAAAACAATGCTACTTATAATTATTAGGTGTGGTGTAGGCTTTCTCTCCTAAGAGATGCCTCTAAGTTTTAGGTTATGAACCTGTTTTCTTAAGTATGAGGAAAACTAATCCTTAACTAGTAACAATTTTAGAGCATAAACTAGACTCGTTACATACTATATACTTAATAATAAAATGTGTTTAATCATTTTAATAACCTTAATCAAGCAAGAATTTTAGAACATAAGCTAGACTTGTTACATACTATATACCTAATAATAAAACTAAGTGTTAACCATTTTAGTAATTATATTTCTAATTTTATTAACTTTTAACTTTTGGCATACTCTTTTGTAAATCTCACATTGAAACTTGTAACTTTTGGCCGCATGCTAGGTTGAGTGGAGGATGGGACAAGTGGGTGCGTTAGGTCTGCTCATTTCTTACTACGCCCTATAATCCTTGATAGTTGTGTTCTCCACAATCGATAGTGGTGGTGAAGCACTTTGATGACTGTATGGTATACACTTGAATTGCCTTCTATATACTTTATAACAACCGCGCAAATTATTATAAACCTAAATCAAATATTTTTTTGCAAATTTTCCAATAAATCTACCCGTTCAAATCATCTTCATATGCTTCTGCAGCTTATTTCTCTACCAAAACCATGAAATAATCTAGGGATATAAGCAATCCTCCACTCAATTTCAAGAAAATCATATTTAAAACTTTCCTGGGCAATCTTGAACCTGTTTTTCTTTTCTATTGTCTCGGATTTGGTCGGGCTTGCCTTTGTGGGATCTTGCTAAATTTTTGTAGAAGGGAAGATGTAATGGCAGACTTACGTTGATGACCATCTCATGTGTGAGATCACCCAAGAAAATAGGCTCACCGCGACGGCCATTATTGGGAAAGATGGCAGTGTTTGGGTTCAGAGGGATAGCTTCCCATATCTATTCTCTGAAAACACATGAAGAAATGCATATCTATTCTATGAAGTGCATATGCGGTAGGGACTACCACTGCTTTGTAGCCCTTGTTAAATATATACATTCTTGAAGCTTAAACTCTTTATTTGAAATATATTTGGTTGCTATTATTTTTTGGCCATGACAATGATGTCTAAAAATATGAGTTCTACTTATAGATCAATCCTTTTTCTTTTTCCATGACTCTTCCTTATGATTAACTATACATGAACTTGAGTTTAACATCCCATTTGTAGAGTGAACCATTTATGGATCATTTACTGCACAAACTCTGAAACCTCATCTCTGATATTTACATATATAAAAGAAAATCATTATCTATGAGCAACTATTGTTTCTAGAGAGAAAAATCATAAGTTTTCTCTCATAAGTTGGCCGTTGAAGTGTTGCAGTAATTTCAAAGTGAGTAAAACAATTTACATTGTTTTAGTGGATGACAATGAAGAATGGTGCGAAGTCCGGCTAGGTTCCTTATAACTTTTGCCTGGCCATTGGGAAAAACACAGTGTCCTCTGCGAGATGGGATCTCCCTCCTTCATAGATGGTGTTTTTACATTTTCAACAGTTTTCCAGTGTTTCACTGTGGGTTGTACCAGGCTATCCCTGTTTTCAACTTTTGATGTGACTATCATCTAATCAAATTTAACCTAATATTAATAAACAATTCTGGATAAAGTGATCCTAAATTTTTATAATAGGATAAGCTAAAATATGTCGTATTTTAATGCTCAAAACTGAACCATAACCACCACAACCAAGAATGAATATCTATATATATATATATATAATAATATATATATATAATATATATATATATATATATATAATATATATATATATTATATATTATATATATATAATATATATATAGAAAAGGGAATACCTAAAGCCAAACCCCAAAGAAACAGCGTAGCCAAGCTTGGATGTAATATCCAAGTATGATAATAGAACCATCGCGACTAAGCTTTAATAAGCTTCTAAAGGAAATAGGGTTTACCTCTATAAAAGTCGTGACCTTCTGTGGTTGTGCTTTTCTACTTGACGCTTATATTGTGACCACCACTCATAACCAAGGCCCACTTTCCTTTAAATTGTTGACAATAATACTGAGAGGGGGGGGTGAATCAGTATTATCTAATTCTTTTGCCAAATCTTTCTTATTTATACTTTGAATTATTTTTGCATACCAATACCATAAATAATGAGCATGAACAAGAAAAACAGACAGTCACATCAAAGAACACCAGATATAAGGTGGAAACCCAATGTGGGTGAAAACCACCTGCTGCAATATGTCTCTATCTCTTTCAAATTAGAAACTCCTTTTACAATGGTCTTGTACTGGTGTAGTCCTTTACCAGTACGCAGGCTGCAACCTGCAGAGGGCTACAACTCTCTCTCGTTTTCCAGTTTCTCCTGGAAGGGAGCTACAACCCCCTACTCTTTTCTTTACAAGGACCACTTTTCATAAATTTTCAAACTGGATCCATAAGCATCAAATGATCATCAAGTATAAGAGAATCACCCAATCAACTGTAGTAACCAGATCAATAATAATAGGACCAAACCCAGAACACAACAATGATAAACAAGGATTTTAAGAGAAGTAACCACCCTGCTCAACTGCTCGCCTGCATACTGGTACTCACCCTGCTCAACTGCTTGCCTGCATACTGGTACTCACCCTGCTCAACTGCTTGCCTGCATACAGTACGCACCCTGCTTAACTGCTAGCCTGTGTACGTACGCACTCTGCTCAACTGCTAGCCTGCGTACCCTGCTCTGAGTCCACTGAACTGCCTGTGGTCATCCGCACCTGAAACCCTTCTACACCTGCGTACCGACGCACCTGAAACCCTTTTGTGCCTACGTACAGGCGCACCTGAAACCCTTCTGTGCCTGTGTACTGGCGCACCTGAAACCCTTCTATGCCTGCGTACCGACGCACCTGAAACCCTTCTGTGCCTGCATATCGGCGCACCTGAAACCCTTCTGTGCCTGCGTATGTATGCACTTTTCGCTCACTGTACCTGCGTACCTTCGGGCATAGATGATTTCAAGACTTCAGAAAGAACCCAGACAATTAGATCTACAGATCTGAACATGCGCCGAAGAGATCGTAGTCCATTGGTAGATTCGCCTTATTTAGATCTAGACTAGATCTAACCCTCATAAGATATTCAACCAAAAACATGCTTAAGCCAAATGATCTCCTTTGCTTTATATAAGCAAGCTCTTCCTCAAATCAAGGATCATGGGGCTCAATAATAAT
>APFE030832964.1:32054-77055 GCA_000404065.3 Pinus taeda
AAGGAGGATAATATGACTATTGATGGAGCCATATTAACTGCAGATAGTCATGGTGACAAATTTTAGTGTAACACTTTTCCTTTTGAGTGGTCATGGGAATGAGATTCATCTTCTTCTTTATCTTATTTAGAGCCTGATGAATCTTCACCCTTATGCTTTCTAAAGTCCCTATACATTTCTTCTACCATAGACTTTATAGCTAGGAACCATTCTATGAATTGAGGGTCTGGCCCACAAAACCTTCCTCTAACATTGTCTTCTGAGGATAGACTCTCCCAATCTCATGATTAGTTTCGACCAACTCTCCTTCTCATAATTTGAGCTTTGATCTAGTGAGCATTCAACAGCTAAACCAACACAAGCTTGTCTAACCTTACAACCTAAAGCTTTGATACCACTTGATATGATAATCACCCTATGAGTGATCTCAGTTAAGAATTATTAAATAGAGGTATTACAGACTCATGTGCTAGTCTGTGTGTCTAGGTTATTTTAGCAATGGATCGATCAGATTGCATATACATAGACACTTGAAAAGGAAGACAACAGAGAAATATAGTAAGCAAATATAAGAACACAAGAAATTAATAAGGAGTTCACCCTATCCTCCAGGGCTACATCTCTAGTCCAGCTTTCAGTGGTGGTATTTTTATTTGTGTCTTAAAGTAGAGAATAACAAAGAAAGAGCTCAATATGAGTCTCTTGTCACATGATAGCTTGGCAGGGGGTTTCTTAGATTCCCCAAGCCACTGGCGTACACATACTCTCGGCCTCACCAGCTTTTTGACCTCTCAGTCCTATAATGAAAGGAGCCCAATGTGGTGCTCGGCCCTAACAAATCCCCTTCAAGAATGGCTCAAATTTCTCAAGCCCTCTAGTGCTCGATACTGCCTCTAGTCAGCTCGGCCCTCTATCTTCTTTCTCGGTTCTTCCATGTGGGTGTGGGTGTGTCCCGTCTTTTTTGGTCCCCCCTTTTCTGGGTCTATGCATGGCTTTAAAGCCATTTGAGCTCATGGCTATTCGATTCCTCTTCCAACTCTGTCGAATTTCCTGCTACAGCTTCGCTTGGAGTTCCCTGTTTCAGCGTCATCATTAGACTCATAGGGAGTGGTCACTTATCCTCCTGCGAGCTGCGCCAGCTTACTTCGTTGGTTCATTTCTTCAGTTACGTTATGGAATGAGTCATCCACAACCTTGGGGGTCAATTCGGACTTCAAATTATTTCATATCACGACTTAATCCCCCATCAATTCCATCTTCTCCATCGGGCACAATCTCAATGGTTAGATCTAGAGCCCCCAGATCCAACATCATCCGCTCGTTTTTCGTGGTTGACTTTCTTGACTATTAGTCTACGATGAGCGGCGTTTTTCTCTCTCCTCTGCTTTCCATGTGTTGGGCATTGAGTGTAATCGCTCAGTTTTCACCAAAACTACTTACCGCCCAGGGATGCCTTCGATCAATACTGCCAGTTTTTGGAGTGCGGGTCCCGCCTTTGCCTTTAGCCTTTTTTCCCCTATGTTTTTCCCAACTCTCATGTGACCGAGTGCTTAGGGCTTCTCCATTTTGAGGGTTTTCATCCAGCAAAAACTCTCTTTGTTCCCCGATCTGGGCCTCCCAAGGGCTAATTTCACCTCCTACACAGTCTCCATGGGTCTCGGTCAGTGCGCCTTGACCGAGGTCCTCGTCGTTCCACGTTGGCTACCAACTGCCACTCGTTTAGAGGTGTTTTTTATCGTTGTTCTAAATTCTTTGAAGTTTGTCCCGACCTGGTATAGCCATGGTTCTGTTGATCATTCTTTATAGATCCAATTCGGATCAAGCAAGCTTCTGTGCATTTGCACAACCCATCATTCACCCATGGAAGTTTGTACAGGTGGGGTTTTTGGTTATAACAATGTTGCCATATTATTTTCTACTATCAGGGTTTCTTTGTTTAACCATCTTGCTGCTTCTCCGTGAAGGTGGATCTTTCCCACTAGTAACAATCCACCAAGATGGGCACGAACCATTTTCCACCCCAACACTTTGGCCTTCTCCTCATAAAATCCCAGGTGTGCTTATTCTCGATACTGCCTGATGAGGGTTTTCGAATCAAGGTTTCTACTTTGTTTTTGTAAAATTATGTAACTTTAATTGGACTTCATAGGAGAAACTGACATTATATGTAAAATGATATCTCGTTTAGTGGAAGTCCTGACAGACTTGTTTCCAGGTTTCTGAGTCACAAAACAACCTTATAAGCCCTTCTTTTGTCTACTGTAAGAAATAATGTTGTCCCTGGTCATAGTCTCCTTTTAAGTTGTTTACTTTCAAATTCACTGGTATGCCTCTCTTTTTTATTAGATGGTTTATACTCATAAATGTTATTATTCTTAAAGGATTGTTGTGACTCCTTGACCACTTTCTATTTATTTTGTGGGCTTAATTACATTTTCTTTATGTTGGATGTACACTTATAGTATCATTCTTACATAAGGTTCTCAAACCCCATTGGGTCTTTGACTATTGCACCCAAACACAGTTTCTGGATTATAGACACTCCTATAAAAATCAGATTTCCTTATTATATGCCTTTGATAATAATTATTGTTGCTTGGATGTTGTTCAACAACTGACTTGTAGCTAACCCAAGCTCTGACAGGGTATATTAGATATTCTCTTGTTAACTTGTTTAATAAATATACTATGTTACACATCTAGTATTCCACATTCTTTGACACATCATGCATAATTTTCTTTACTAAGTTTTAACAAATCCATACACTTTATTTTCATTAATAATATCTTTCTATTAGTTCCTACAATGAGAAACACAGTTATGTATTTTATCCACCATCTCCTGCTGCTAGAAAATAAGGCAGTCATGTATTTGCTCCATAATATTCTGCTACTAATTTCTACAGAAAAATAATAGAGTCATGTCAATTCGTACAGGAACTTAACACATAGTTTCTTTGTTCGTATATAATTTTAATGTTATTAAACTTACTAGAAGTACCAAATTATAAGCAGTTATCTATTCTCGAAGTGGTCCAAAATGAGATTACATGAAGGAGAATGTTCCTCCTTGCCTATGAGAACCATATTCACACCTGGTACTCCCCTCGAGCCAATTCCCTATTGAAAACAGTGAGACTAACTTATCTCCTAACCACCTAGTCCCAACTAGCTTCGGTCTCTGAGAATTTAGTGAGTTCCAGTATCTACCCATCTTGATATTTCAAATCTTGTTTGCTTCTTCATTCCTTGAAAGACTTGAAAAAGCTAAAATAATAGTGTCCTTTGCTTTCCTTCTACCTGCCTCAGGTTCCCAATACCCTCTTGGCCTCCCAGGATTTTCCTTTTCCTAAAGAGAGGAATTAGGCAACAAATTTCCAACCCTTAACTGTCTTAACTATTTGAGCATGAGAATCTTATCTCACATCCATCCATTCCATAATCTAATAGGTAAACCTTCCTAAAACATTTTTCAAGAATATTTTTATTTATTTATATACATAACATTCATAATTTCCAATGAATCTTTTACTGTTGTAAAAAAAAACAAAATATGAATTATCCTCATAACTGAGGGATATTGCACATGTCATGTCATGTAAATATCCTATTCCAAATTAAAAGAAGTTATCCATGTCAACAAAAGTTTGAATATCTTAATTTCATTTCCCCCTACTCTATCTTTTGGATGTAAACAATTAACAAGTGTGTATGTCCTTGCGAGTTATTCATGGTTCAATACACCATCCCATATATTATATAACATCTATAAAAATTAAAGGTTGAAGTTCTATGCTTGTTGGGTGCAGGAATTGCGTTTCAACAAACTCCTCAACACTTAATTCTCAACCCGAGGGTTTCGTAAACTTAGAGATGAAGCACAAACAATGCTAGAAATGGTATGAAATTTTCCTATTTCTAATCCTACTTATTGAAGGGAATGTTTTGCAGAATCAGATAGAAAACAGTTGGAAAGGAAATTTACACCAAGGAAAATCTAATGTTGGAATGTAAAAGATAATTTGCAAGTAAATCAAGTAAAGAAATTCCACACAATAGCAACAACCTGAAATGATGAATGAAATGCTATGTTAATCTCCAGATGGATGATAAGTAGTCTGACAAGTGGGCCCTTGTAGAGTTCTGCCTTTCATCTGATCTTTCTCCTACACAAACAACCTATCCTTGCACAGTTGTAATCTTGCTTGCATTAGTGCAGGTAGAGTATTTATGTGTACGAGTATATTTAATCTTTCTTACTGAAGACCTATGTCTGAGTGAAGGTTCCATAAGCCTTAGGGCTTGGATCATTCTATTCCGATGTCAATAAAATTGCTCTTGCCTCGAAGCAGGGTTCCCTTTACTCAGTTTTAGGTTTACTTTCGAAAGATGAAAAGATATGTTGAAAAGGAATTGCAACTATAACGAAATTATGAATTAACTGGCTGCAAGAAATAAAATACTTCAAATCATTAAACTTCATGATATAAAACACTTACAAAAGAAGCAATCAATAACCTAAGTACTCTGCATGTGTCAACCAATTTTGGTACTTCACCCACAATAATGATATTCTTTGCAAGTATAATTTGGTAGTTAATATAATTTCTTCTAGAACTTTTTAGAGATGAACTTTTAATATCAAAAATAGTTACTTTATTTATTAATTCATTCACTTGCAAAATAATGGGAAACAAAATGCAAGTGAGTGATTTAATGTTTGTTTCAATGAAGGACTGACTGTGGTGCAAGAAACAACATGCACTGGTGAAGGAAAGAGTTCACTACACGATTTGTTTCAAAAATGAATTAAAATAGAAAGCAAGAATAAAGTAAATGTGTAAAAGATATATTATAAATAGAAATGAACAAAAATACTCTGAAAACTACAGATCCATTCCACACATAGGCTACAGAAGATAATTTAATTTAGAACTCAAATATTAATGATTAAACTATTTCATCACACAGCTGCTATGAAATAAACACATCGTCTTCCCAAATCATGAAAGCGAGAGGGGTTAATGAGCTAGGTTGGCCTGGCCCTAGGCAACTAGGTCGTTCCCCTTCTAAGGAAGGAAAGTGATCAACACTTCAAATAACACATCAAAGACAAAATTACACGCTGTGTGTGCAAACCATAATTATCCTCTTGTATTTGCTTGATTCAGCAAATTACATTACAAAGTAGTCTAGCCCCAAAATGAGGCGATAACCAGATTACATAAACCAAAATAATAATTGATGGTTTGCTCCCTTTCCTATCTACGATTTACATCATATATATCCTTCAAATCTATAGCCGTTTACACTAATTACAGATAATTTTCATTTAGGCTTTAGCTGAACAAACTTAGAAACCAAATTACAAACTTGGCCAATGGTTATAACAACATAAGCTTCGTTGGGCCATGATCTATTTTTCGAGAAAAATCCTTGGATGTGCACCACCTACTTCAGTTTATGAGCAGTTAAACTCGGATTCGAAGATTGAGATCTTTCCTCGTGGAAGATAGCTCTCAGAATCTTGGATAGTGGCAGCACATGAATCTTCCTACACTATTAAGCTCGTACATTATTAATACTACGCTCCATGATTACTTCTAGGAAATCAACATGAGTTGCAAGAATATGTAAATAACATGAAATATACATAAAAATATTAATAAAGTGTTGTAGCAAATGTTAATGTAAACTATGAGCATGTGCAGGAAAAGGGTAACCATATTGTACTAGTGTAGGGAAGAAGGGTCTTGTATTAAGGTAAAATAGAGGTTGATATTGATGGAAATGGGGTAGAAAATAGGGAAATTTATGATACCAACATCCTCCCATCCCTAAGTTGTTGTGTGTCCTCACACAACATTTTACCTTTACAAAAAACCTTCACAAATGAGTGGTCGCACCTCAGTTCTGTACTTTAATGTTTATTTTTATATTTATTACATTTGGCTTCCTGTCTCGGGCTTTTCGGAACTGCTTAGTTACCTTTTTTAGGCATCTATAGCATCTGAAAGACCGGTATTTCCACATATTTACCTACTTCTTATGCTTCTTTACTTGAGCTCGTAATTCCACCTCACTCTTTTTCTTCCAACTCTACTCTTTCATGACCTGGTTTAAAGCTTCCGAGTCATGGACTTCTTGCTCCAAGTCCACTATTCTACTATTAAGGAAGAGAGTGGATGGTGTTGTACTGAGATCTTTGGGAGAAAATGCATTTTCTACCATGGACTCAAAATCAAGGTCAAGACCATCAAAATTATGCTTTAAGACATTTCCGAGGGTTTCTATTCTCAGGGTTTTGCTATCACTGAGGGTTTGGATACCCTCACCAATCTCTGTGCCATGGGTTTCAGTACCTTGTGCACCTATTTCCTCTGGGTTCCTGATTTGCTCTCCCATTTTCTCAAGGGATTCCACAACCTATCCTCCAAATCAATAGGGGTTTTGATTCCTCGTTCTTCTTCTACCATAGGGACTTCAATACCCCGTCCTTCGAACACCGCAAGGTTTTTAATGCCCTGATCTTCAAAAAATTCAGGGTCTTTAGTATCCTGATCTTCACAACCTGTAGGGTCTTCAATGCGCTATCCTTCAAAAACCACAGGGTCTTCAATGCCTTGGTCCTCAAAATCATTAAGGGTCTCCACTTTTGATTCACTAAAATTGTTAGGAGATTCTTCATGTTGTTCTTCTTCATCCTCCTTTTCTTGGACTTCACTAGTGTTTGGTGTCGACATTGTTCTCTTCCTCCTTAGCCTACTAATGAATGTTGAAAGTAACACATTGTCTTCTACATTTTTGTCATCCTCCACAGTGTGTGTTACTATGTCTGCAAGCACCAAGAGATTTTGAACTGTGGGGGAGATTGGGGGCAAGTTGGCGATTACAATTGGGGAGCCCGACTGATTTGTTCCTTGGCCAAAAAATTTCCTCCTCCTCGAGGTCCTAATTTTCCTTGCCTTTGGTGCAAGTGGAGTGTTTTCAACAGCCCCTTTCTCTGCTTTCACTAGTAAGCCTTTACTTCTTCTCTTGGTAGGAGATAATGTCTTTACCTTTCTCTTTTTGCTTGCACTTGTGCTAGCAGCTTCTTCTACATCCTTTGCTTCGAATTCCTTTCAAAATGTCTCCCATGCTATTCCAGTTTTCACTAACTTCTTCTTGACCAGCATCGTAATGAGTCCATGGTGGCAAATTTTGGTTGGAACTAGGATTTCACTCGTGCTCTACACATGTTTCACCATATTTTCAAGGTTCCTAATCAAGAAGTGAGGGAAATTAATCAGTTTCCCTACCTCGAAATGTGACAGCATTCGAAGGTGGTATATGAATGCCAAGGAATAGTGTCCTTCACTTGTGACAAACTTCTGTAATATAAGTAGTAAATCACACCATTTTCTGACCAAGGCGGACTGTCATAGTCCTTTTCTCCAATCGACCTCAATCTTCTTCTCGACCATGAATTGCTGCCAACGCTTCTTTGTCAACCGCTTCTTCTTAAACCAGTGCTCACCTGTAAGTGGCAGGTCTGTGGCTTGTGAAATGAACTCTTCAGTGATTTTAAATTTTAAGGACCCGACCCTAAGTCAGCCTTCCTTGAAGGTTCTTGTAAATTCTAGCACTACGCCCATGTCGAATCCATCAAATTTTTGGGGAAATGGTAGGAACCCAGTTTCTTGCAAAAGTACAAAACTGTTCCTGTACTTGAAAGTTTGTTCAATCTCCTGTAGAAGCAATGGTTCACTCCTCACGAGTACCATTTATAACCTCTTCCACTTCACTGATTAGACCTTCGGAGAAATTCCAGGGTAAATCCAACATTCACTAAGAATTATCTACCAGAGGTTCCTTTCCTTCCGTATTTGTAAACCTACTTACCTGGCTATGATGGAACAATCCTTCCACTTCGGATGTAGATCAGTGTTAGCGATCATCATTAGTGGTAGTATGGGCGACGGTGATCCAATGACTAGAATGATCTAATCACAGGTAGGTTAATGATGGTAGAATAGTGCAAAATAATTGCAAAGAGGGTGAGTGCAGGTTATCGGATGGAGTACCCTTCCACAGTCATCATCATAATTCAATAAGACTTATTTTCAAAATTTATTAAAAAATATTAGATTTCAACCTAACGCACCTTGCACTTCAAAGATTTATCGCTAGATTAGTAATTAATGAAACAAAGCATCAATTTAAAACATGGAGTGAATTATCATATCAACATATGTACAAAAATATAGGCCCATAGATATTTGATAAACCATTTCATGAGTGTGTAAATTTCTCCCATAGTCAATTGTATATTTGCACCAGGCCTGCTTGCACTTGTGCTTGCACTGCGATATGCTTTCACTAGAGAATTTTACGAAATAGAAACTCTGATAGGACATACCTCTGTAGATGGACTTCTAAAAAAATTTCCTCATTATACAAGAAAACAATATTCACCGTCCTTTGGTGCTTCTCAACATGCCTTATGAATGACTGCATTAAATTCTGTGATCAACTTATGAGGGAATAAAGAAGTGGGAAAGGGGAAAATTTTCAAAATGGGAAGGAATATTACAATAGGGATTTCAAAACGATATCATCAAGAGGGATAAATGAAATGGGATGTGGGAAAAAATTTCAAGGGAGAAGAGGGATTCTATGAATTGGATAAGGGTGGTTTCTCGAAAGAAAGAGGAAAGTAATTCAGTGGGGAATTTAGAAAAGAAACTAGTGGGACATTTTGAAATGGTAAATATAAGAAGATTTTACCTTGAAGTCTACATGCACTAGTGTAGGAAAAATAACTACAGTGACATGTAAGCATTTACTTGGAAAAAAATGTCCATGCTTGTTACCCCAAACTTGTGTAAGGGCTTTGTTTCAAGCACCTCCTTCTTCGTGGTGGCAGAGAACATATCTAAAATTCAAGTAACATTCCCTTTTTATGAAAATTTTTGATCTTCATAATAACATGCTTGTTTTCAACTTGATCCTTCCGCAATCATGCCAGTCAACTGATTTTCACAATTATAGGAAAAATTATTCTTTTTATACTTTTTATTTTTGTCATTTTTTATTTTTATTTTTCTTTGATTTTTATTTTTTTTTAAATAAGGACAAGAAGGAATCAATTCTTCAAAAGGTTGGTGTTATCACCTACCAACAACTTTTCAAATGGTTGTTTGACTTGCTGCATAAAATATCCTTTAGTAAGGGGTTGAAAATATACCTTCAATCTATGCCTGTTTACTAGGAAGACTGAATTCCATCCATCAATAGTTTTGATTTCTACCGCTCCATTTTCGAACACTTTGATGAGTTCATAGGGTCCCATCTATCATGTATGGGATTTTCCTTTAAAATGTTTGAATCTTGAATCGTATAGGAGCACCCAATCACCTAGTTGGAATTGCTTTTTCTGAATGGACTTGTCATGCCACTTCTTGCGTTGTTGTTGAACCAAGAAGTTCTGTTGAACAACATCCCTTAGGATTTCATCTAACTCATTCAATCATAGACGGCATTACTGCTGTGCCTGAGAGATATCTAGCCCCAATTGGATTGTAGTCCTCAAAGCCTTGATCTGGAATTCTATTGGCAAAAGGACTTGTTTCGTATACACCAGCTCATATGGTGTGTGTCTCGTGCTATTTCTCCAAGTGGTCAGTTAGGCCCATAATGCTTCTGGTAATTTGTCAGCCCAATTCTTTCTATTCATATTTACCACCTTTGTGAGGATAGATTCAATCACCTTATTTATGGATTCTACCTGGCCATTTTCTTGCGGGTGATATGGTGTGGATTTCTTGTGCCAGATTTTGTACCATTACACCCTATACCAAATTAGAAATAAACTGCAATCCATTATCAGAAACAATTTCTTTAGGTACACCAAATATAGTAAAGATTTTAGTAAAAAGATAATCAACAACAACTCTTTCAGTAGCAAAAGAAACAGCTTTAGCATCCACCAATTTTCTAACAAAATCTGTACAAACCAAGACATACTTTTTATTTGATGATGAAGGATTTATTGGTCCTACGGAATCAATAGCCCATTTTTCAAAAGGCTCAATCATAACTTGAGGACATAGAGTCATCTCATTGGTTTGGTTAGGATGGCCAATTCGCTGACAGCTATCACAATGCTTGACATATTGTTTGGCATCCTTAAACAAGGAAGGCCAAATATAGCCAGCTTGTAGCACTTTGTATGCAGTTCGCTTATCAGTGAAGTGACCACCACATGGTTCATCATGGGTAGATTTTAAGATATCAAACACCTCATCCTCTTTTACACATTTATGGATAATGAGATATGCTCCAATGCAAAAGAGGTTCCCTTAGATCCATTAATGTACAGCACCTTTCTGAATGATATTCTGCTTTTCATGAGTGGATAAGTGGGATGCTAATTTTCCAATTGCAAAATAGTTAGCTATATCAACAAACCCTGGAGACTTTGTTGACACAACAAAAATATGTTCGTAACGAAAATCATCATCAACAGGAATTGCTTCACTAGGATTATTTAATCTTGAAAGATAATCTGCTACTACATTTGATTTCCCTGATCTACCAACAATAATAATATTAAATTGTTGTAATAATAGCAACCACCTAGTCACTCTACCACTAGTTAATCGGTTATTCATCAAATATATTATAGAGGAATGATCGGTATGTGCAAAAAATTCATATCCTGTAATATAATGTCTGAATTTATTAATAGAAAAAATTGCAGTTAAAAAATATTTCTCAGTAATAGTATAATTGAGTTCGGTGGGTGACAAGTTTTTACTAATGAAATAAATAGCATAATATTCTTTGTCTTCTTCCTTTCCTAAAGCTGTGCCAATAGCAGTATCTGAGGCATCAAAGGAAATATGGAATGGCATGGACGAGTTTGGTCCTCTCAAAACTGGTTCCTAAACTAATGTTTCCTTCAATGTCTCAAAAGACTATTGGCAAGTTGTATACCAAGACAAATCACTATATTTAACAAAAAGTTGAAAAATGGGGGTAGCTATCTTTGAGAAATTCTCAATGAATCTCCTATAGTAGTCCGCATGTCCTAGAAAACCTCTCATTTCCCTTTTACTTTTGGGTATAGGAATACTCGAAATGACTTCTGCCATTGTAGGGTCAACCTGGATACCTTTGTTGGAAATAAGATGGCCAAGCTCTACTCCTGCCTTGCACATTAATATGCATTTCTTGTCACTCAAGGCAATATGAGCTTCTTGGTAGTGAAGAAGCACTTTTTCTAGATTCCCAAGGGTTTCCTAAAATGAATCACCAAACATAAAGAAATCATCCATATAGATTTCCACGAACTCAAGGTCAACAAAAATAGCCAAGGCTACCCTTTGAAAGGTAGTAGGGGCATTACATAGCCCAAAAGGGAAGCACTCGGTAAGCAAATGTACCCCATGGACATGTAAAAGTGGTTTTTTCTTGATCCTCAGCTACTATATGTATATGGTTATATCCACTAAAGCCATCTAGAAAATAAAAGTACCTTTTACCAGCAAGGGTATCAAGTACCTAATCGATGAGAGGAAGGGGGAAGTAATATTTGATAGTGGCTTTATTTAATTCTTTGTATTCAATGAAAATACGCCATCTCACATATTTATTTGGGACTACTACTAATGGAGAGACCCATTGGCTGTCACAAACGGGATAGATAAAATCAACATCTAAGAGTTTTTTCAATTCTTCCTTTACAACATCTCTTAGAGCTGGGTTCATTCACCTCTAGGGTTGTCAGATAGGTCGGGCTCCATCCTGAATATAGATATGGTGTGTACAAATTTCAGTAGGGATGCCTTTCATATCCTCATAACCCCATGCAAAGGCATCAAGATGGTTTTGCAACAAATTCACAAGCTGCTCTCATTGAGAAGGGTCCAAGTCTGAACTAATATACAAGGATTTACCTAGAATAATCTCAACAAGAGTAGTTTCAGGCTCCAGAGTACACAAAGGTGTCGCTAGAGGTGGTGATGATGGAGGTAGAGATTCATATCCTTCTTGAAAATCTAGACTAAAAAATTGACTTAATTACTCAAAATTAGGCATGGTGTCTATATTGTTTAGGAGGTCTTGAATCTCACCCTCTTGTGAGTACTTAGCATTTTGATGTATCAATGAAATAGGCTAGGTCTCCTCATCACTACTATAGTCTAACCATAAAGTGTCTCAGAGTTCTTGAATAGATCTACTTGGTGGATATAGGGTGACTTTATTTCTAGAATCTCCATGGAAAATATACGTATCACAACAATGGCATCCAATATAAGCATCAGCCGTAGCAAGACATGGTCATCCTAAGATCAAGGGATGCCCTCCTACAAGATTCTTTGGTTGAAGCAAAGTGAAATCTATAGGATATTCCCAAGAATCTAAGGAAACGATCAAATCATCCAATACTTATTCTGGCTTGACTTTAGATCTATCTACTAGTTCAAGCATAGTGAGAGTAGGATGAATATGGACCAATCCAAGTTGATCCATGGTTTGCTTGTTCATAACGTCAATGGCTGTCCCTAGGTCTATAAGTACATTGGAGACAAGGACATCACCTATCTAAATAGAGAAAATAGGGTTTCTGAGGTCGGTATATTTTCCATGTTCATACATCCTGTCATTAACTCCACTTCTCTACCAACAAATTGAATGGTTTGGGGTTCCAATCTTCTCCTCCCTAGCTTCTTGAGGAAGATTTCCCTAATGATTTTTGTACAGATGGGGATCTCTTTGATATATTGGACCAAAGGAACTTTATAAAATGGTTCCTAAATTTATAAGCCATGATAGACTAAGGAATGGGTCCTTTCTTCTCCACAACTAAACTCTCTGGATAGGGAGGTCAGTTGGAAGAAGATGACAAGGGCTTAGAATGTACAGGGATAGGCTAAATGGTGTCATCTTTCCTAGAATGGTAAAGAGTTTCCTCCATTCCTTTCTCATCGATAATCACCATGGGCTTCTTTTGATTTTTTGAGGTTAACACTTTCCCTAATCTCAATTGGAGATCATTTACTCCAACTGGTTTAGTCTAAAATTTGGATGAAGAAAGTGGGGTCATAGAATGGATCATTTGTACCACTTTATTATTAGGTTTGGGTAAAGTTTGAGTAGGTAGATGAGAAGGTTGAAACGGTGGAGGTAAAGGTAATGGTGGCATAGGTTGACCCAGTTGAGGTAATGATTGTTGAGGCATTGGGTAAGGTGCATATGTAGGAGGATATTATTGCATCGATGCATGATAGGAATTATGTGAATGATGTGAGTGGTTTGGCCCTCTCCATCATTGTTTCCAAGATTGGGAGGATTGTCCATATTGATACTGATTCCCATGTTTCCAATGCTGAGAGTGACTAATGTTAGGATAGGAATATGAGTGTGCATTATAACCAAAAACAATGTGGTGGAGGTTCAAAAACTGTACCTGCACATACCTGAGGCCAATTTCTTCATGCTCCCATTGCATGTAATGATTCAACTTTAGGTTTTCCCCCTTTGAATACAACTTTCAGCCTAGGTAGGGAGGGATATTTATCCGTGACATGGTTATCTACAAAAATTGCACATTTATTAGTTTCTTTAATATCTAGATGACATTCTCTTAGAGGATGCTTTCTTCTACATTATGTGTAGAAAATAGATAACGTTTCTTACTCTTCTACAAGTTTTTGTTGAAACTTCAAAGAGTCTATTTGTTTATTAACAGTATTCATTATTTCAATTTTCATATTGTCCATTTTGTTTTCTAATCCAATAATCATAGCATTAGTAGATTCAGTTTTCCTGTTTTAATTTCGAATATCTTTACTGGGTCTATAATGGCTCCTCGAGAATTTCCTACACAAGTCACAAATCTGATCAAAAGGTTTTCAAGCAATATCCCCTTGTCCTAACAAATTTAGATTATTCTTGGAATAATCAGTAAGTCCACGTAAGAACAAGGTTCTAATAGTACCTATATCAAATTTGTGCCTTGACCTTTGGAGAAAATACATGAATCTCTCCTAATAGTCCTCTAGCATTTCATCATCATTTTGCACAATAGTAAATATTTCATCTTGGATATCTCTAGTTTTACAATATTCCTGATACTTTGATAAAAACACTTTCTTCATTTGCTCCCAAGAATTTATAGTGTTTCCTCGTAGTCCCATGAACCAGCAGAGTGTTGTGTCCTTGAGAGTTGCAGGAAATAGATTTGACTTTTGGGCATCAGATAAGTAATCATAACTTCTACAAAAAATATCAAACTCAAATAAAAAAGAGACTGGATCTTTTTGTAACATACCATAGAAATGAGGAAGATCTGATGGTGAAATATTTTTCATTTGTGCTTGTATATTAGAATTCACAATAGGGAATTCGAAAGTAGATTGTTCCTCATTTACCTGATTTTCACCACTTCCTTCTGCGTGGTATTCCATATCTACCATTGTTTTTCTTCCACATGAATCACTCTTAACAAGATGAGAAGGCCAACTATGGATTCCAACAGTCCCCTACTTTCCCTTTATGGGTTGTGTCACACCTGAACTACTGCTACTAGAGCTTAGGTGGACTATTCCCGCGTGATGAGTTTGAGTTTGTTTAGACTTTCTGCCTACAAAAGAAGACCCAATATGACTTTTGGTTTCATATTTGTCAGTGTTCCATTGGCCCCTAATGGGCTTTGGACCCCTACCTCTTTTAGGCATTCATTTCAGAAAAATTGTCAAAAGAAATTCAAAAAGTAAACGCTGCAAGTTTTAGAACTAAATTGGCACCTATGAATTCCATCAAACAATAGAAGCACACTACAGAAAAAAATGATATTAAACTTACCCCTATTGCAAAAGATGGGAAATTCTTATGAATTAAAATCACCTCCCGAAGGTTTCGTAAACTTAGACTTAGAAACAAACTTAGAAACCGAATTACAAACTTGGCCAGTGGTTATAACAACATGAGCTTCGTTGGGCCATGATCGATCTTTGGAGAAAAACCCCTGGATGTGTGCCACCTACTTCAGCTTTTCAGCAGTTAAACTCGGAGTCGAATATCAATATTTTTCCTCGTGGAAGATAGGCCTCTCAGAATCTCAGCCAGTGGCAGTACAGTAATCTTCCTGCACTAGTCAACTCATACATTATTAACACTACATTCCATGATTAATTCTAGGAAATCTATATGAGTTGCAAGAATATTTAAATAACATGAAATCTACATAAAAATATTAATAAAGTGTTGTACCAAATCTTAATGTAAACTATGAGCATGTGCGGGAAAAGGGTAACCATCTTGTACTAGCGCAGGGAAGAAGGGTCTTGTATTAAGGTAAAACAGAGGTTGATATTGATGGAAATGGGGTAGAAAATAGGGAAATTTAGCATACCAGCAATTCTTGTAATATTGAAGGGCTGACCAAGAAAACAATCAATCTGTGTACTACAAAGTTGTTCAAATGGTCGAATCTAAAGTCCATATGTTGGTGTATATTGTAGTGTGATGAAAAGTACATGTGGATTCATGTTGACTCTATTGAGACTGCCTTTATAATTGAAATGTGAACTTTTGTATTCCTCTTTTATTATAAATGATGTTAGTATGAGTTTTATTTCATAGAAAAGTACTTATACTATAGTTTTCCTTTGTAGTGCAAGTCAATGGGTAGGCCCCCTTACCTAGTTTGTGTTGAAAATTCATTTATTTCTTAGTTATATTAGGTAATTAGACATGTTTTTATTCGACGTATCAATATTTTAACTCACTATCATTTTAGTTCTTGAACTTTCATATGTCCATTACAAAAGTGTGGATTCCCTATAGAGGCTAGGCACTCAAGATTGAAGAATGAAAGTGATTTTTAAGGAATTGAAAAACTATTTGATGCCTTTAACGCAACACAAAGCACTTTGATCAAAGATCATCAAATTTTCTTGTAAACATAATTCTACTGATCCAGCAAACTTGTAGCCCTTTACTTTCTTCCTAATTAAATTTTATCTTTTAAGTGTAAAGAAGTTAGGCATTGAAGCTTGAAGAATGGAAGTGCTTCTTAAGGAATTATAAAACCATTTAATGCCTATGATGCCAAAAAAAGGACTGTGATTGGAGTTCAAAATTTCACTTGAAAACATAAGCTCAGTGACCCAAAAAATGTTTGTAGCCCTTTATTTTTCATATTGATAGATTTTATTATCAATGCATGTCTTAGAGCATTAGGTTGTAAAAGTTATTCCATAGCTTGAGAATCATTTATGTATTAGTTTGACATATACAATGTTGGTGTTTATAAGTTTGTGACCACATATTGAAAATTGAACGTAACAGAATTTAAACAATTAAATTCCTCACAATAACCATCTCAAACTAGAGGAGGTCATATTCAATCAATTTTGAGCAATGTCCTCAAATCAGAAGAGGTGTAATATAATTTAATGTTCCTAAAATTTGATGGGGATAAACTCTTGGAAATCTAAGAACCCTCTCCAAATTTAAGAGTATGAGGCAACACAAAATCTATTTTGAATAGCCTTCTCAAACTAATGGAGGTTACATATAGAATTAATTTGGAACAACCTCCTCAAATCAAATTTAAGGTTCCTTAGATTTTATGTGGATAAACTTATGAAAATTATGTGGATAAACTTTTGCAAATATTGGAACCTTTTCCAATTTAAGGATATAATCTTAATAGGAGGCATGTCACTAGTATTAAATACATTTTGATTGAAAAAATGTACAAAAATACTCATTTTTGCTAGCAATTTAAAAAATTGTCATCAAATTTAAGAAATCTTCTTAAATCTGAGGAAGGATTTTGTAGTATACCTTAGGTATAATATTATAAATATTATCATAATGTAGTAAATAAATAAGATGTAATAATGTTTCTATAAGTAATAAATATTACATACTAATGATTATATTACATACTAATCAAAGATATTTAGAACAGTCGGTGAAGGAGCGTGTTGTTAAGGCGCTCTGTAAGCAAAGGTCACTGGTTCTAGTCTCGCCAATACCAAAAATCCAGCATGGTTTCCGCTAGTGCGGCTTAGGCCGGGTGCGATCCCCAGGTGACTTTGACGGCTTAGATGCCCCTGAGTCATGGCCTCTCAGCCATAGGGTAAGCGTGATTTTCAGGACTCACCCACTTATCAATCAAAAAAATATATTACATACTAGTTTTCTAATGACTATTGTTACATAATACTTATTTATTACATTATGATCATAAATTTAATAATATATCTTAAGTATATTACATTTTTTAAAATAATAAAAAAGTGTTGTTGGGTGCAACCCAACTTGGTCCAGTTTTCGTCAAAGGCTTCAGATTTTGAGGAGCGTAGAGTGCGAAGTCCACGAAGTTATATTTACTGCACAATGTTTAGGGGCTTTGGGGTGGGTTAAAGCCCCTCATTTTGTAACAAGTATTGGGTCTAAGTTCATTATTTTGTCAGATCCATGGTATGTGGACCATGGTCATGTAGTAATGAAATCTATATAAGGAGATGTAATACTTCATTGAGGATAGTAAGAGAGGATAAAAATCATAGATCAATCATTGATATCTCCTTTATTTAGTTTGTATTTTGGGATTTAGGAGAAGGCTCCATAACTGAGTGTACATAGCTCTTTAAGAATCTGCAGTTGAGTGTGAAAACAACCTACAACTGAGTGTACAGGTTAAATAAGTTGTATGTATTGAAGATCTATCTTAATAAAAGAAGAAGAAGTTTTGAAAAAAGTTTATGTATCTACTTTTATTATCTGTATTTATACATAATTTTATGCATGTGTTTTACTGAATTATGCAAAAGAACGCATGTTATATTTTTTTTTATATGTTTATGTGATAAGTGTAAATCTGCGAAGTAAATCATCAATGGGAAGTTATTTATGCATGTGAAGTTGTAGATAGGTATAAGACATAAGTAAACAAACAGATGCCACAACATGCATATCCCTCTCATTGCATAAACTTAGTTCTACAACGTCCCATAACTGCTTCGGTGAGACCACAATTTGCTTACAATTCATTGCCAAAAGGGCCAGTGGTTGAGGGTTTGGTTGGTGCAAAAATACACTTTGAACTTGTGTCCAAGCTCCTTAAGCCAAAAAATGATTCCATTGCTGGGACCAACATATGTCTGACAGAAATGTTTTGGCATTCGTCAAAGAAGGAAATCCAGGAGTGGGTTGAACAAAAGAGCGAAATTTCTAGTTCAAGGAAATAGAAATGTGATTGTAGACTTGAAGCTAGTTGCATAAATATATCTTCAAAGATAAGTAAAAAATATTATTTGGTTTGTTTCGCATTGAACTGTACAAGTCGATATCAAAGTTGACTGAGCATAAGACTTGTTTTAAGGGAGATGAACCTAAGGACTGAAATCCTGTACTAATATAGTGACTCAAGTATGTCAATAATATGATCTCAAGAGCTTTTGATTTCTAGATCGATAACATCTTGAGAGGATTTATCACTAAATTCACAATAGACATGACTATATCTTACAACAAAGTTGAGCAGAGATTTTTCAACTACTAGTTTAACCCCTTATTGTTATTAGTGCAACCCCCTTATTGTATTATTGTGCCGATATAGTCCTATTGTGCTATACAACAACCCCCCATTTCATAAATTTTTTATAAAAACTCATAACATGAAATGGGTCCCTTTTAAAATAAACTTAGATGCGTAAATTAATTGGTATTAACCCACCTAAGAAAAACCCTTATCAAAAGGCTTAAGGTAAATGAACTATTTTAAAAGCCTTTTGAATAGAAATAAAGTGTGGCTTTAAAATATTATAAAAGTATTTGTTATTGAGATAAAGCGATTAGAAGATCGCATGTCGCAACAACAAAGGGAGCATACGCAAAACAAATCCATTCTCTCAGATCTGAAAAGGCAATCACAATCGGATATCAGGGAAGTCAAATGCCAAAGCACAATGTAATAGAGCCTCTTAAAATTCTCAAGTGTGATAAATCATATCACAATTAGCAATCGGCGATAACAACAACAGGCCAATACATAATGGAAGGCAGACTCAAATCCTCTAATGCGATAAAGCATATCTCAATTGGCGATCAGCAAAACTGCATTGACACAACAATAAAACCTGAATCCATCCCATGATTGCGATGCATTAATGAGGCGCATATCATGAGAATATATTTAAAAGGTTTGCATGCATTGTATCACCTTTCCATGATTAGAGATATTTAAGACAAGCATTAAAGCCTTCCATTTCACGTTGCCGATTACCGATTTGCGAATTATCACTGATCATCCATCAAAGAAATTTAAGCCACGCTTGAATGAATCATTCGACATATAAATGACATGATGGGCATTTAAAACCTCCTTTACCACGATTGACAAGTTAAATGGCTAATCAATGAAGTAGTTAAGGGTAAATCTTTTCTTTAGATTTTATCTATAGCAATATTACTATAATCCATTATCAACTACTGATCGATGTAACTCTTTTTCATTATCATATTGGTCTGTAGCATCATTTCTCTGTATCACGGTTTTTCCAATCACTTGTGCAGAATTCCGCTGAAATACGAAATTTGAAACAAATGGGAAAGAAATAAAAAAAATCCACAGCAGCAGCTCCTACAGCAATAGTGCAGCCAACCAAGGATCCAGACCAAGAAAAAAAGGGTTAATCTCAGATACTACGTGCCTCGGTCTTGGAAACAATAGCTGGGAGAGCATCTACAATCTAATAGAAACAGAGGAGCATGAGGAAATACCAGAAGAAGCCATAGTTGACTCGAGTAACAAATCAGAAGCATCCCTCAAAGATTTAGCTTGTTCCTATCTACACAAAATAGCAACGCGAGAAAAAATCCTTCCATATACTGACGTAGTGAGATGGGTAGTAGAAGAAATTCCAATCTCAAACAGAACATTTTGTACAACTGACGGAAGGATATTTGGTTCAGCCTGATGATCTAAGGAAAATGTATTACTTACCTGGGCCAGAAAAGCAGTACAACAAATCCTTCCTTGAAAATTAAAACGAGTCAGAATCAGCCTCGATTAGGCAGTGGAGACATTTTCTCGAGAAGCACAAGCATGAATCATCAGGTAAGTACTCTGTAGACTCATTGGCTTCTCCTTACTTTTATGTCAGAGTTATGATGTGTAGAATGTGGGGAATACATGACTCTGCTAAGTTCACCATTGAAATGGTCCCTCTGATGGAGGCAGCAATCAATAGCTATGTGATGGATTGGGCAAATATTTTGTTCAACAAATTAGCCATAGCAATTCTCGAATTCAGATCAAATGCACGTAAAACTACCAGGACCATCCCCATTTTTATTACAGTGCTTATATTATGGATACTCTTTGTTTTAACTTTGAATATTTGGTACTCGGATGGAGATGGACTCCCCAAGAGCCTAAGCCAAACCATATTTATCATCAAATGTTACGAAAGGCTCACTACAAAAATCATTTGTACAAAATTTGCAATGGTTTTATGTTGCTTGTCTACTATGCCATTTTTGATAACCCTGCCTCCAAGGTTTCCGAGGAAGCATGAATTGACTTGACTGTAGTAGGTAATTTGTTCGGAGAAGACAAGTTTACTTATATAAGGCTTTTTGGTAGCCTTACAAGACCCCATGTCCTTCCCCTGTATGTGCCCAATAAACTGTTAGCTCGGGAATTGGCCTATCAGATAACAACAGAAGGGACATCCAAAACCCTTAGAAATTCCAAGAAATAGGTATGGCTTAAATTCCCTTCAAGATGTGGTGTTTTCACTCTTCATGATTACAAACATGTAGAAAAGGAGGCAGAAAAAATACAAATGCTGAATCTTGCAACAATTTCCAATAGACAATGTGATCCAAGAAAATTTGCCTATAATGTTCTTGAACAAGCCAAACTTACAAAATTTGATCATGAAAAGGATGACTTTGATGACCTATTTTCCTCAGTTGAGTTACTATTTCAGGTAAAAACATTGGCTAGGATCAGGTATCAAGATGAAGGGCTAGAAAAGTTTAATATGCTTAGAGAACAGAGGTTGCAAACTCTACCTCTAGACTTATTGGCCACCACCCCAGCAATCCAGTCAAGCGAGCCTGAACAACAAATTGTTAAAAAATCTCCTACGATCGAAAAAGTTCCTGAGAAAGAAAAAGCACCAAAACAGGTGAAAGAATAGGGAAAGGGTAGTGAACACATGGATACAGATATGCAGATTGATCCCAAGCTCCTTAAAGAATGGCAACAGTTCGATTCCATTATAAGCAATCCTGAGAATTCACAGGTTTTTAGCACACCTAATGTGATAATTGGTCACAAAATAGTAACGAATACGGTTCCAACTGAAGGAACCAAAAACCCAATCATAATTCAAGATGTAGAGATAATTCTTGAGGATCCATAAAATGAAATCGTTTTGCATATAGAAGAAATACCACCTTTAGATGTCTTCTATAGCCCTAAGCATAGGGTTGTAGTAAAAAGACAGAGGAAAAAGAGAAGGCTTGATCAATCTTCCCTTTTACTTGCACAGATAGAGATGGCTAATGTGGTATCGAAAGTAGAATTCAATCCTTCCAAAGACCTCACAAAACTCTCTCAATATGTCGAGGCATACTCGGCAGCTACTATGGATAAAGCATCAGAGATTAGCAATTTACTCAAAGAAAAAGATCAAACAATTGTTTCATTGGAAGCATAGGTACCACAACAACAATCAAATAACTAGCTAAATGAGCAATTACTCAAGGAGAAGTAGAGGATAGACCAAAGTATTGGCCAAGCTGAAGACAATGAATGAACAAATGAGCAAAACAAAAGATGAGCAAATTGCTCAACTATCACAACAAGTAGAAGAGTTCAAAAGTTTTCCTCAACCAGCAGAGCTCAAATCCGAAGCTCTCCAGATCAATAAGGCATTGATTAAACAGTTAAATTTACTATGTCATAATATTTCCCTTGTTGAGCCCCTCTGTGAGATTTCTTCATCAATGATTGACAAATTAGTTGATGCAAGGCAGAATTTGGAACAAGTCGATGAAACTTTAACAAACTTTCTTGCCTGGCAAGAAACTAGTGAAGGGCAAGCTACAGATCTACCTAGAATTCTAGAATCACAGAAGGAAATTCTTTTCCTAGAATGGCAATCACAATTGATGAAAGTAGAGAGAGAAACTTCAAGATGTAGATCAACAACTAGTAATTTGATTGAGTTAATTAATGATACTCTTTAACTATCTAATTTGATTTCAGAGTGCACTCCAGGTAAATTTCCATCAGCTAAAGCACTAGAACAATCATGCAAACAGGATTTAGAACAGAAGGAGAGATTAATAGCAGGCATGCAAAGTTTAACTTGGGACACCTTTTGGTTCTTCCTAGTTAAACCATATAGTCAAAGGGCAGCACTGAAATGTTTAACCGACGCAATCAGTTACATGATTACCAAAATTCATGATGCTACGTGTTCATCCCAACTGCATTCACGTCTGAGTCACCCTCCAGAATTGCAACCAATGCTTTCTATCTACCAGCTCAAGCCAAAGGATGATCGGCCGAAACAGTGAATCATTCTACCGACTTCAAGCAGTCCTATTTCAAGGAGATTTTCATGATTTGATTATACCACCCCACGGCATTTTTATTTCATAATTAGTTAGCTTCGATAGTATTTAAAGACCCTTTCATGTTTTTAGAAAGGGTCCTCAATTTTTGTATCAAAACTTGGATCGGGAGTCACACTATTGTGCTTCTGATATATATTTTTTTATAAATACTGGGTCTATATTCTAAATTTTAATGAAGAATACTTTGATGAGATATGCACTACTGTTTTTTGTGAGATTATTTGTAAGTTAGAAGACTTAATCTGAATGCAATTGATATCAGGAGGAATCCAAATTACATATGGTACTATTATCTATGTCTTTGCTCCATTCTCTTATATAATCAACATTTATTCAATCTTGCTATCATTTGATATATGTATGTGTTTTAACAACAGTCCTTATACTTATCACTATTGAATGTTAAGGAATGTTATTCTTTCAATTATATTTATGTCAATGATATATGAAGAATAGTGTAATACTTTTTTAATGATTACTTCGTTCAACTACTTGAACAAAGTAATTATCATATGAATTAATGTCTTTATTTATCAATAGAGTCATCTATATGCCTATTTGTAGATAAAGATCATAAAAAATTACACTAAACTGGAAATTTCCCGGGATAGATTAGTTGTTTATAATTTTTCATTTTAGAATAAATCGTCCATCATTATCATTATATAATAGAAAATCAACCACTTATCCATCCTATTTACAAAACACTAAGAACCTGGTCCCATTATATCCAGTCGGAGCCACCACACCAAACAGAAAAGGAGTTGCCTTTAACGTTCAGACTGGGTGGTTTTCCCCAATGTTAATGCAACGATTTTCGAGGCATCAACATTTTTTACGCTAGAAGGATGGCATGAACTATGAATGGCGAGCAAACCCAAACCTACAACCCATTTTGAGAGTAAATATCCCTCCACCTCACCTTCGACCTCTCCTTCGCATGCTGGAACTCCAGTCTTCAAACGAGAAGAAGAGGAGACAACTACCACTGCTCAACCCCAACATACCCTAGAACGATTAACTCCAAAGTCTCCTGAAGTCCAGTCTCTGATCTATAAACTTCAAGGCTTTTCAATATCACCACAGAAATCTGAGGTATCTCAAGGCAGTGCGACTTTGCAATTCACTCCACCTCACCCCCTCACTAGATTTCAGAGTGGAAAGCTTGGTATTGAACCTACTGAGTTGCCTTTACCTAAAAGGAAAAGGGCAAGAAAAACCACTGAAGGATATTATAGTGAGACTATCTCATCATCATCCTCCATTTCATCTTCCCCAGTGTGAAGTCAACCATCCACTCCCCCATTACAGATTGTTGGTCAACAAGGAACTGGAACTTCAACATCTGCTTCTCAATCTCATCAAACTTCAATATTTGCTCCTTCCCAATCATCTGGAACTTTATCATCACTATCAGTAGGTAGTAGTTTGGCAATGGCACAGAAACCATGGAATAATCTTGGTGCAGTCACGATGCCTGCACCATTACATCCATTGTTAACACATCCTGAAAAATGGTTGCCGAAATTTAATCCAGATGCAGAAATACAAGCTGATGAGCATATTAACAACTTCACGTTGGAAGTTAACTTAAAAGGAGTGAACAAGGAAGATGTTGTTGTTAGGATTTTCCCTTATACCTTACAAGAATCAGTTGGGTCTTGGTATTTTTCCTTGCCCTCAGGATCCATTACAAGTTGGAACATTTTTCAAGAATAGTTCTTGACTAAATATGGTGATGATAGATCTCTAGAACCATTAAACAATGATATTTTGAATCTTATGATAGAATCCAAAGAACCTATAAAAGAGTTCAACTCATGGTTTAATAAACTCTTAAATAAGATTCTAACTGTCTCTAAACCGAGTGAACAAATCAAAAGCGAATGGTATATAACAACTTTACCATCAAATATAGTTATTTTTGTAGATAGAGCTGCAAAACCAAATCTAGCTGAAAATATGAAAGAGGCACTTGCTGTAGAGAAACGCATTATTGCTTTAGAAAAGAAGGCTTATCTTGAAGACAGAAAATCCAAAAAATTCTCTTTCAAAGATGATTCAAAAAATAAAATGCCTAAAAATCCATATGATATGGAGGGTCTCCAAAAATTTCTCAAGACTATGTCAAACGAAATGGTAGAAATCAAGAAACACGTAGCTGATACCTCAACAAAAAGGCCATTTAGAAACTTTAAGAAACCGGAATCAAAGCCACCAAATGCTATATCCAATGCAGACTCAGATCCCGATGAGGAAGAAATAGTTTTATCATCTGAAGAACATCAAGAAGAGGAAACTGTAGAATATCACGGGATGTGGGACTTTATTTTGCCTAATTCTGATACAGAAAATGAACAGGAAGCTTTCCCTATAAGTACCAAAATTAAGGGTACTTCTGATCCTATTCAAATAACTCAGAAGAAAAGGAATGCAGGCACTACTACCAAGAAAAGGTTCCCACAAAGAAGTCCTCAACAATACCTTCTCAAAATCAACCATCAACTTCAAATCCACTTCAAACATCTAAAACATTAGTAGTTACAGATTCTATGGACTACAACATTATTGAAGACATGAAGAAAACAAAGGAAAATATCACTATGTTTGAGCTTAGTAAACTCAAACACCAACAAAATTTGTTGCTTAAAGAGTTAGACGTTGTACCTTCTTCCCCTCTTCCAAATGTTGTATTTTCCAAAGCTGCTAATGAGGCAGGTAAACCACCTCCTGGTAGAGTAGAAGCTACTGATGCTATTTTAATTAGAGAAAGATCAAATTCCCATACTCCTTTCCTCTTAACTTATGAGATCTATAATAGAAATCTACACAACTATTTGATTGACTCAGGGGCTTCCTCAAATATAATGTCAGCTTCAGTTTGTTCCAAACTGAACATTGAACCCCAAAATTCTACAATTCATATTGTCCAGTTGGATAGAACTAAGGTCCAGGTTTTAGGAGAAATCAACTCACACATGATTAGGTTATCAACTTATGCATGAGTGGTTTAGAGAATCGATATTTTAATCGCTGATATACCTAAATTATATGGTTTGATTTTGAGTAGAGACTGGTTTGAGAAACTTCATGGTTGTATTTCCACTGATTGGTCTGATATGTGGCTGCCTTATAAAGGAAAGCCAAATCAGATCAATATTGATTAGAAGAAACACATGACCCATAATGTTACTGAGTTTGAACAAGAAAATCAACCAATAGCATTCAATAACAACATTTTGGGGAATTACTCATTTGAATCATTCTTTGGCAATTTTATTGCTCAACCATCCCCTTTCTCAGTTAATAATTTCACATTTCAAATCAAAAATTTTTGACAAACGGATACATCAAGATGTGTTAAAATTACTGAGGAAACTGTAAATAAAATTGTAGGTAAACATTTGTTTTGGTCATTATATTTTGATTGTTCTAAATCTAGTGAAGGTGCAAGAGCAGGATGTATTTTAGTTAGTCTTGAGGGAGAAAAGACCATGTTATCATGCAGGCTGGAATTTGAATGCACAAACAATACAGTTGAATATGAAGCCTTGATTCAAGGACTTTACAAAGCAATTGGTATTAAAGTTCAATATTTGAAAGTGTTTGGTGATTAATAAATTGTTATAAAACAAGTCAAAAATACTATTCATTGTCTTTCTAGTCACCTTAAACACTATCAGTATTTGGTACAATACCTTATATCTCAATTTTTAGCATTCAATATTTCTCCCATCCCTAGATCCCAGAATGTAGCAGCAGATTTACTAACTAATGTTGCTTCCAAGCTCCTTCCATCTGAAGATCACAGCCCAGACAGATTCTCAGTAGAGTTAATTTTTAGACCATCAATTCCTAATAATGTCACTAATTGGTGAGTGTTCAATAACGATGAAGACAATTTAAATTTCTTAACTTCTAACAAGTCTTATGATGATCAGGTTATTGATGAAAGTGACCATGACCTTAAAATGAAGGAAAAGCTTGAAGAAAACTCAATACCTAAACTAGTGGTTAAGCTTGAAGATCTTTATGACATCAAAGACAGGTTTAAACAGGTTACTAATTCAAAGCTTCAAAGTTCTACTTTGAGATTTGAATTGATAAACCTAGGTACTGAGCATAATCCACAAAACATCAATTTGGGATTATGACTTTCTTCAGAAGAAATAATTGCATTCATTAGATTATTGCATAAATATAAAAATGTCTTTGCTTGGAAATATGATGATTTGAAAACGTACGATACATCTATCATTCAGCATACTATTCCAATTCTTTCTAAAGAAAAACCAGTACAACAAAAGTTAAGGAAGATTAATCCTAACTTAGAGGATCAAATAAAAGTTGAATTAGACAAACACTTGAGAGCTAAGATAATTTTTCCTGTTAGACATTCAAACTGGGTGTCCAATATGGTGCCAATAAGGAAGAAAAATGGCGACATTAGAATTTGTATCGATTTCAGAAATCTTAACAAAGCAAGCCAAAAGGATAACTTCCCTTTACCTACCATGGAGCAGACACTCCATTTAGTAGATGGTTTTGAATTAATGTCCTTCTTAGATGGTTTTTCAGGGTATAATCAGATCTTGGTCCGCCTTGATGACAGACTTAAGACTACCTTTAGAACCAAGTGGGGAACTTATGCCTACCAAAAAATGCCTTTCGAATTAATCAATGCTAGAGCTACATTCCAAAGGGCTATGGACATAGCATTCAAAGTATTGATCAATAAATCAATAGTTGTCTACTTAGATGATATTATTGTATTCTCCAAGAAAAGATCAAGTCATTTACATGATCTGAAACAAATCTTTGAACGCTGCAAAAGATATGGTATCTCACTCAATCCAAAGAAGTCATTTTGTGCTCTTAATCAGGTAAGCTCTTAGGCTTCATTGTTTCAAAGGATGGTATTTATATTGATCCAGATAGAATCAAAGAGATTTCTAATATTTCTTTCCCTCATAATAAAAAATCCATGCAGTCATTTTTAGGTCAAATTAACTTTGTAAAAAGATTTGTTCCAGATTTCTCCCAGATTATTTTTCCATTACAAACCATGATCAAGAAAAATTCAGTGTTTAAATGGGGGCCTATAGAAAGAGAGGCATTTGATTCCATCAAACAATCAATCATAGATGCCCCTGCTTTAAGCACTCCTAATTTTTCAAATCATTTCATGTTATATACCCTTGCATCTGATTCATCTTATGCAGCAGTTCTGATACAAATTAACGATCAAAACTTGGAAGCACCAATCTCATTTTATAGTTCAAACCTTCAAGGTGTTGAACTTAATTACTCAGAAGTTGAAAAACAAGCCTTTGCTGTGTACAAAGCCATTAAACACTACAGACCCTTTCTCTTAAAAGCTCACACAAAAGTTATAGTCCCTTTTTCGACAGTAAGACAATTACTAGTTCAAGAATATGACTTGGAAATCAAACCAGCAAATATTTTCAAAGGTAAAGGTTTTTGCAGGTTGTTAGCAGGAGCATCCAATATTCAGGAACCTGAAGGTACAAAAGATACTGAAGAAATCAATCAAATAAGTATCACTAATCTTGAATCTCAATACGCAGATCTGATTTCCTATTTGAAAAATGGATATGCTCCTTCTAATCTTTCCTATAAAAACAAACATCCCATAAGATTGAAAGCAAAAAACTTCATGATTGTAGATGATGTATTATTTAGACGAAATTATGATTCAATTTTTTTAAGATGCTTAGAAAAACCTGAAGCGCAAAAGATCTTGCAAGAGCTACATAATGGACCAACAGGAGGACATTTTGGAGTTGATACAATAGCTCACAAAATCATTCATGCTGGATATTACTGGCCCACCTTGTTTAGAGACACTCATGAATATGTAAGGAAATTCCAAAGTTGTCAAAGAACTAGTGGAAGACAAAGGAAGTTGCCTTCCCTTTGCAACCAGCCAACATTGAAAAGCCTTTTGAACAATGGGGATTAGACATCATTGGAGAAATCACTCCACATTCATCCAAACAGCATAGGTATATCCTTACAGCTATTGATTACTTTACTAAGTGGGTTGAAGCAATTCCTTTGAAGACAAAAAACTCTGAGGAAATTTGAATTCATAAATCAGTTCATTATTACCAGGTTTGGTGTCCCAAACGCTCTTATTTTTTATAACGCATCTTACTTCTCTGGAAATTCTATATTTGAATTTGCTAACAAAAGGGGATTTAAATTGAAGTATTCTGCAAACTACTACACTTAGGGTAATGGTTTAGTAGAGTCCACCAATAAAAATCTTATCAAAATAATTAAGAGAACTATTGAGAAAAATCATAAAAACTGGCATAAATCTTTGAAATTTGCACTATGGGCTGACCGAATAACACAAAAGGCCTCCAGAGGCACTTCTCCATTTAATCTAGTGTATGGAAAGGAAGTTGTCATACTATCAAACTTAGTACTTCCAGTAATAGCTTTAGTGTAGTTTATTGAAGAAAGTCCCTCATCTTCTGTTCAACTAAGACATGATCAAATCTTGAAACTAGAAGAAGAAAGGTTGAAAGCCTGAATTATACATGCAAAAAATTAGCAGATTATTAAGTCATGTTTTGATGCAACTTCAACTGGTTCAAAACGTTTACAAATTGGTGATTTAGTTTTAAAGTGGGACAAAGCCCATGAGGATAAAGGAAAACACACTAAGTTCCAGAAAATGTGGCTTGGACCATTCCAAATCAGCAAGAAGATAGGCCCTTCTACATTCATATTGCAAGATCTATCAGGAAGGAGAGATTATCTTCCTGTCAACGGCCTTATCTTGAAAAAATTCTTCAATTGAGGAGGTAACCCCTTATCCCTTTGTAAATATTCAATTTTCAGTAGGATTTGTGTGAATAACTTATTTTGTTTAAAATCCTAGAAAAATAAAGTTGTGAAAAGCATCCAATTGGTCTTTGCTATATTGAAAAAGTTACTCAAAAGAAAATAGTTTTGATCTTTACTTTTCAGAAATGGAAACTTTAAACGAAAAGGAAAATTCTAGGAAATTAGGTATAATGAGATTCTAAAAACCCCATTTTATTTTTGTGAAATCTTCTCAAAACTTAGAAATACTATAAATCATTTTAAGGTTTTAGTAGCCTAAAAACAGTTATCAATACAAAACAGAGACTAATTCAATCTTAGAATCTTCAACTCTCACCCTGTCATTCATATTCTCTTAAGGAGAAAATTTTTCATCACATCCATCAAAGTTTATAATTACTCAGAGTGTAATTCTAAAATATATTTGATATAAAAGATAAGAGGTCTTATTATAAGTCTACTTACCATGATCATAGGGGAATAGTTCAACTGACATTACCAACACTGCATACCAAAACAGGGTAATGGCTTAAAATTATAAGACAAGGGGTCTCATCACGAGCCATCTTGTTCAGTTAAATTACAACTAGTGAATGGCATTGTCAACAGCTGGCCACCAAACTAAGACAAGGGCTTTTATCTTACAAAATAAGGAAAAAAGGAAAAAGTAATACAAAAAATATGGAAACCTATCTTTTGGATTCATTCTTTTTAATTATACTCTGAAATGGATGGAATAATGAATGGTCAAATGGTTAAAAGGTAACCTTGTCGAGACTATAAACATTTGCTGGCAGTAGAGGCTCTACCTACGACAAAGGAGTGATTATAAAAGCTATGTTGGAAAAGTCTTTTGTTTTATCATTATCAACCAATTAAGGTTTATTTAAAGCTTAGAATGTATTTAATTTTAAGAAGAGAAAGAAATAGAAAAAATAGTTAACATTACTTTCAGAATCTATGATTATCTAGTTATATTAGATTTGCTCCATCATTTAAGATTTTCAGATTAAGAAAGTTTAAGTATTATATTACTTTCCTAGAGTTAACTGTTTCTCCCAGTGAATTGCCAATTGTTGTGCTATACAACAACCCCCCATTTCATAAAATTTTTATATAAAGTCATAACATGAAATGGGTCCCTTTTAAAATAAACTTAGATGTGTAAATAAATTGGTACTAACCCATATAAGAAAAACCCTTCTCAGAAGGCTTAAGGTAAATGAACTATTTTAAAAGCCTTTTGAATAGAAATAAAGTGTGGCTTTAAAATATTATAAAATTCTTCATTATTGCGATAAAGCAATCGGAAGATCGCATATCGCAAAAACAAAGGGAGCATACGCAAAACACATCCATTCTCTCCAATCCGAAAAGGAAATCGCAATCAGATATCGGGGAAGTCAAATGCCAAAGCACAATGTAATAGAGCCTCTTAAAATTCTCCGATGCGATAAAGCATATTGCAATCGGCAGTCGGCAATAACAACAATAAGCCAATACATAATGGAAGGCAAACTCAAACCCTTGGATGCGATAAAGCATATCGCAATCGATGATCGGCGAAACCACATTGACACAACAATAAAACCCGAATCCATCCCCCGATTGTAATGCATTAATGAGGCGCATATATCGAGAATATCTTTAAAAGGTTTGCATGCATTGTATCACCTTTCGGTGATCGGAGATGTTTAAGAAAAGCATTAAAGCCTTCCCTTTCACATTACCGATCGTCAATTTGTGAATTATCACTGATTATACATCAAATAAATCTAAGCCACACTTGAATCAATCATTCGGCATATAAATGACATGATGGGCATTTAAAACCTCCTTTACCACGATTGACAAGTTAAACAGCTAATCAATGAAGTAGTTAAGGGTAAATCTTTTCTTTAGATTTTATTTGCGGCAATCTTACTATAATCCATTATCACCTGCTGATTGATGTAACTCTTTTTCATTATCATATTGGTCTATATCAACATTTCTCTGTATCATGGTTTTTCCAATCACTTGTGCAGAATTTCGCTGAAATCAAAAATTTGAAACAAATGGGAAAGAAATCAAAGAAATCCATAACAGTGGCTCCTACAGCAACAATGCAGCCAGCCAAGGATCCTAGACCAAGCAAAAAAGGGTTTATCTCAAACACTACGTGCCTAGGTCTTGGAAACACTAGCTGGGAGAGCATCTACAATCTAATAGAAGCAAAGGAGCTTAAGGAAATATCAGAAGAAGCCACAACTGACTCGAGTAACAAATCGGAAGCATCCCTCAAAGATTCAGCTTGTTCCTATCTGCATAGAATAGCAGCGCAAGAAAAAATCCTTCCATATACTGACATATTGAGATGGGTAGTAGAAGAAATTCTAGTCTCAAACAAAAAAAGATTTACAGCTGACGGAAGGATATTTGGTTCCTTTCAGCCTCATGATCTAAGAAAATGTATCACTTACCTAAGCCAGAAAAGCGGTACAACAAAGCCTTCCTTGAAAAATTTGCAAATAAAAACGAGTTAGAATCAGCCCCGATTAGGCAGTGGAGACATTTTCCTGAGAAGCACAAGCATGAATCATCAGGTAAGTAATCTGTAGACTCATTGGCTTCTCCTTACTGTTATGTCAGAGCTATGATGTGTAGAATGTGGGGAATACATGACTATGCTAAGTTCACCATTGAAATGGTCCCTCTGATGGAGGCAGCAATCAATAGCTATGTGATGGATTGGGCAAACATTTTGTCCGACAAATTAGCCACAACAATTCTCGAATTCAGATCAAATGCACGTAAAACTACCAGGACCATCCCCCTTTTTATTACAATTCTTATATTATGGATACTCTTTGTTTTAACTCTGAATATCTGGTACTCGGATGGACATGGACTCCCCAAGAGCCTAAGCCAATCCATATTTATCATCAAATGTTATGGAAGGCTCACTACAAAAATCATTTGTACAAAATTTGCAATGGTTTTATGTTGCCTGTCTACTATGCCATTTTTGATCAGCCTGCCTCCAAGGTTTCCGAGGAAGCAGGAATCGACTTGACTGCAGTAGGTAATTGGTTCAAAGAAGACAAGTTTACTTATATAAGGCTTTTTGGTAGCCTTACAAGACCCCATGTCCTTCCCCTGTATGTGCCCGATAAACTGTTAGCCCGGGAATTGGCCTATCAAATAACAACAAAAGGGACATCCAAAACCCTTAGAAATTCCAAGAAATAGGTATGGCCTATATTCCATTTAAGATGTGGTGTTTTCACTCTTCATGATTACAAACATGTAGAAAAGGAGGCAGAAAAAATACAAATGCTGAATCTTGCAAAAATTTCCAACAGACAATATGATCCAAGAAAAGTTGCCTATAATGTTCTTGAACAAGCCAAACTTACAAAGTTTTATCATGAAAAGGATGACTTTGATGACCTATTTTCCTCAGCTGAGTCACTATTTCAGGTAAAAACAATGGCCAGGATTAGGTATCAAGATGAAGTGCTGGAAAAGTTTAATATGCTTAGAGAACAGAGGTTGCAAACTTTGCCTCTAGACTTATTAGCCACCACCCCAGCAATCCAGTCAAGCGAGCCTAAACAACAAATTGTTAGCAAATCTCCTGCGGTGGAAAAAGTTCCTGAGAAAGAAAAAGCAACGGAACAGGAGAACGAACAGGGAAAGGGCAGTGAACACATGGATACAAATACGCAAATTGATCCCAATCTCCATAAAGAATGGTAAACAGTTCGATTCCATTATAAGCAATCCTGATAATTCACAAGTTTTTAGCACACCTGAAGTGATAATTGGTCACAAAATAGTAACGAATACAGTTCCAACTGAAGGAACCAGCGGCCCAACCATAAGTCAAGATGTAGAGATAATTCCTGAGGATCCATCAGATGTGGTCATTTTCTTCTTCCTCTTCACAATCTATGTAGAATAATTTCTTCTCAGCACACTTATGACCCTTAGTGTAATTTCTATCACAATCGTAACAAAGCCCTTTTGATCTTTCTTCTTCCAATTGGCGTGGTGTCAGCCTTATAGGTTGTGGAAGGCTAGGGGTAACAACACTTCCATCTTTATAGTTGTGACTGATATGCTTCCTGGTTGCCATAGTTTTTCTTTCCATTTTTCTTGCCAACCTGAATGCCTTCTCTAATGAATCAAGTTCCCAAAGGAAAACATCATGTTGGATATTATCCTTTAATGTCCCTATGAACACATCAATTCTATGCTCCTCTGGAATATTTTTTACTCTTACGTTCAATTTTTGGAACTCCTCAATGTGCTCCATTGTTGAACCCTTTTGTTTGAGACTTATCAATTGGCTAAAAAAAGTGTTGCTTTTTGTATCCTCATAATGTTTTGTCAATTCTTCCGTAAAAATTCCCCAAGTGATAATTTGTTTACGAGAGCAAAGCCATTGATACCATACAAACTGATTTGGTTCCAAATATAAAATTGCAATACATACCTTTTGTGTGTTTTGCACATTATTGAGATCGAAAAATTGCTCCATCTGTAATATCCATGTTGCGGGATCCTTGCCATCAAACTTCCTCATATTGATTTTTGGAATATGGTGGGTTTTTTATCAAACATTCAAGTCTACAGAATCATGATTAACATTTCTTTTGTTCTCATCATGAGTTTCCTTTACTACCCTTTCACCATTAGTGACCATTTCTTGTAGCAATGTATTCATATTTATCTTCAATTCTTCCATGTTTATCTTCAAATCTATCTTCAAATCATCCATCTTAGCTTCCACATCATTCATCTTAGCTTCTACGCCTTTCTTTAAACAGTCCATCTTAGCTTCTACGCCTTTCTTTAAAACATCCATATTAGCTTCTACATCTTTCTTTAAACCATCCATCTTAGATTCTGTTGCTTTTTGTGCAAGTGACAATTGTTGCACTTGGTCTCGTAATTTTGATATATCATGTTGCATTTCTTCCTCTTCTTCATGATTCATGCTAGAGATTGTAGGTTTCTTACTAGTTGTTTGCATTTTCTTTTATTGGGGCATAAATTACCAATAATAATGCTTTACTATGCCCTTTGAATTCCTTCAAACTAAATTTTCAAACTAAGCTTATGCAAAAATTAAAAAAAAAAAACTACACACCTTTTTTCACTTTATAGGAGCTTCATATTGAATATGATGTATCTCTGTAATTTCGGACCACCCAATTCTGAAATTGTGACCTGTAGTAGCCCTCTGTGTCCTCTTTCCAATGCCACAATTCTGATCCAAATTGGATTCTCCAAGAAAGAGTTATGCGAAATCTCCCACAGTGACTTGATTATAGACTAGTTTAGCAGAGCGAAATTGTACGACGTGCCACAAGTCACTGTTTCAACCTTAGGATCTGAAAAATATACACAAGAAACTATAGTCCATCCTCTTTCTGTAAATTCTTATGAAATTTCAATCCAATTCTTAGAGATAAAGTTATGATGATTTCCCCAGGTCACCTGTTTGGAATGTAATTCAGGAGTCTGTAAAAAGACCAACTTCCTTAGATCATATCTCCGTACATATAATGCAAAATGCTATGAAATTTGGATTCGAGGTTCAGTATGATTTCTTCTCAAATGGATTTTTTTTCTTAGCTTCTGAAATGTCGTAGAAAAAAAGTTATAGCGAAAAGGCCAAGATGACCTATTTGGAGCAGCGAAACCCCATAATCCAAAGCTCTGATACCAAATGTTATGAAATTAGCTCAAGAAAAAGATAGAAAAGATAGATCAACGCCTTATAATTCAGCCTCTTCAAGGGGGCAACCTCCTTTACATTACATAAATGAACAATTCTTTGATGATTCAAATGACAAAACCTCCTTTCTATATATAGGAGTCTAAGGAGTGACAGTATAACCCAGCCGACCTAACATTAATAATATAAAGCCACACAAATAATAATAGAGGGATTCTATGGGGCACAGTAATAAAAATATGGGGACAATAGGGGCACAAAAATATTAATAAGTGATACAACTGTAATAGTAATGGGGTAATCACTAGTATTATAGGGACCTATCAGACACTCTAATCATTCCTTGTTTTTTGATTACAGGAACAATATTCGATACCCAATCAGTGAGAGGAATAGGGTAAATGAAGCCAGCATGCAAAAGTTTTTCAACTTTTGCTTTAATGGTAGTAGCTTTCTTTGGATGGATAGGTTGAAACCGTTGTCATATTGGTTTGACATCTGGATACATGTCGACTTCATGTTCAATAATTCTCGAGTCAATTCCTAGCATTTCTTCATATGACCATGCAAAGACATCTCTAAATTCACGAAAAAGAGCACTGTAAATTTCTAGTTCTGATGGGGAACAAGATTTTCCAACATGAATATTCTGTACAATATTAGGTTTGGTCGAAATATTAATGGTAATAGTTTCTTCAATGTTGACATATTTCACTCAGAATCTATTGTATTTATAGAATTTAATAAAAAATCAAAACTAAAGGATGATTGAGGTCGTTTGAATAATTTTCATTGTCATCTCGAAGGTGGGAACGATGGTGGTAATTTTCCCATGGCGTCTCTCCTGTCATCATTTATTGAATGATTCCTTTGTCTGTAGAATGTATACGAGACCGAGGATCTGAAGAGGTACCATATTCTAAAGACCTATCTACCCAAAAACTCATCGACTGTTGATTTAGGTTTGCCGCCCAAGCCCAGAAAATTGATTGCTATAGAGATTCAATGCGGCTTGATGGCGACGCCTCATGATAATCATCCTTATCACAATGGACAAAATTCTTTTTAAACTCAGATGATGTAGAAGAAATCATTTGACAGGTTTCCGTTGTGGCCACTTCCGCAAAACCAGATGGAGGTGGGAGGGAAAAAGTACCGATTAAGGATGGATCTTTTAGGAGACCTACTCCAACATTTTGAAGTGATTGTGAACTTCCATGGATCAATGGAATGCTTCCAATAGCTTGTGAGCTATTAGGAAAAAATGTTAGTTGGTCAACGATTGTTATTCCTCCTTCGAAGGGAAATGCAATCTTTCTAAAATATGTAGCCACAACGAAAGCCATAGCATAAATCCAGGGCCTTCCTAGTAAGATAGTGTAATCAAGGTTTCCATCAATGACCTTGACTTCAATATCTATTGTCTTGCCCCCCAGTTCAACTTGCAAGTTACTTAAAATCCCATATGGAGTGTATGTTCTTCCATCGAACACTTTTAATGTTGTTGATGATCGTGAGAAGGGTGGTGAACCAAGAGCTTTCGAGCAACTCATTGACATAATACAGGTAGATGACCCCTCATTAATGATGCTTCGATGAAGATTTTCATTGAGGTCTTTTACCTATATAAGGAAAGCGAGTTGGGCTAGTAACTGAGGTGTATATCATTATTGATTAAAGGCCACAAGATTTGAATCTGTTGGATCAATCCCACCTATTGCTGATAACAAAGCCTTCTTGGGAGGGACAATTTTGCAATACCTCGAGTGTCGACATAGCAGATGGTGATTGAGCTAGATCCTCCACTATATTATAATTCTAAGAAGCTTGAGCATGAGGATTAACTATAGATTTATGTATGACTCTCTTTGGTAGCTTTATAGTTAATTCAGGGATAATGGGTGGAACAACTTCTGGCGAAGTTTTTGTTGAACTGCTAGGTTGATCTGTAGCCTTGTTGTTTGACGACGATGTATTCCCATAATATTTATTCCTTGTTAATATCAAAGCATCATTTTGCTTGTTTGAGATGGATAGCATAAGCACTTGGGATGTGGAAGCATGATCGATAGCAACTAGATTAGTTTCTAGGTTTGGAAATGGATCAGTCAACACTACTAAGGTATTTGAAACCTTCAAAAATTCTGAAATCTCAGATTGATGTAGACAATCTCTTGTATAATTCTCCTCGTTACATATCAAACATGGAAAATGAGGAGGTTTCTTTGGCCTAATAGGGTTCTTAGATAATTTTTCAGGAGTTGAATTCTCTTGTTTCTTCTTATTATTTTTCCTTTTCGTTTTGCCCCATGGTTGCTCTGGATTTTTTCCCTTGTCAGATGACATGGCATTAATCTCTGAGGCAAGAGGTTTATCATCTGCATTCTGACTAGAAATAGCAAGAGCTTTTCCAGATGGACCCCTTGCAGTTTGCGTGCTTGAGGCACTGATCACGTCGTCACCAGCATGAGAGTCCCTATTCGATTTAGGAGGAGGTGGAACAGAAAATTCTGGTCTAGGAGTGTTGGGAATTTTGTCGTGGAGTGTGCGAGACTGAGTAGAGATCAAGTCTAAATATTGGGCATGAGCAATGACTTGCTCTTTGGTGACAACTCCTCCTTTCGCCACGTCCTCAATGTTAGATGGCAATAAGGACTTAATAACCCACTCAGCTAAAAGTTGATCAGGAACATACGTATTTACCATTCGACGATGACGTCACCACTCATGAATATGATCAGATGTGTGAGTGGTCGTGGTTTGTTTAAAGTTGGTAAGGAGTTCTGTTCCCATTTCGTGAAAGTGGGTTAGAAAAGCGGTGGCAAGGTAGTTGAAGTTATCAAATGAAGCTCCAGGCAATTCAATATACCATTTCACTGCTAGACCAATGAGCGTTCTTTGAAAAAGGTGAAACCTAATCGAATCATCATTCAGGGTGTTAGGTGAGCACCACAAATGAAAGGTCATTACTTGATTCGATGGATCTTCTCTTGGATTTCCATTGAATTTAGGAATATCAGAGGGAAGTTTATGAGGAATCGTTGGCCACCAAGGGGCGTATGTAATTGGATCATTCATCAGCTGGTTCAAATCTAGTAATTATAGAGTTGCTACAAAAGGCAACTGCTGATTCAGGTTAGGTGAAGCATACCCAGGATAAGATGGAATCGCCTGAGCAGTAGGTCTTTGCATACCAGCATAATGTATCTGATGCTAGTAACTTTGATAAGGTTTTTGGACATAACTAGTGTATTGTGGTTGTTGATAACCATTTTGAAAATTCATCTGTCCATTACCTACAAAACCTTGTTGCTTAGGTCCTTGGTAGGCTTGATATTGACCAAATCCAGTTTGAGCTTGTAAACCAAGTCCAAATTGAGGTTGGGTTTGCTAGAATTGTGGTTGTTGGTATTGTACCAGCCATGGTTGTCGGACCATTTGTTGTTGCCCAATACTGGAAGATTGACCAAGATGCAAATTGACAATACCTGTTTGTGCCTGAGTTGTTCCAGATAAGGAAGCACTAACTTGAGGTTGTGATTGAGCCATAGAGACAAGTCGATGTTGTATCACAACTTGAGAGATTTGAGGTTGAGACACAACAGGTTGTGCATGTGCTTGCGACACAGTCATAATAGTAGGTATAGTGGGAATATTTGACACAGGTTGGATTGGTTTCATTGGATATACAACCCTTGGTTGTTGTGGTAGTATTGGTACCCAACCACTGAATGTAATTCTAGTTTGACCTAAATTTTATTGGAGACTCTCATATGGTTGTTCCCCAGTAGGGAACAATGAAAAGACATACTTCCCTCCATGTGGCGGAAGTCTAGTGCTTAAAGGATATATCAGTCTTTGAAGACTAGTTTGCCCAAATTGATACTTGCATGTAGGATCAAATTGATGAGTTTCAACATAAGAAATACTAGACGAGACTTCAAATGAATAAATAGGAGTAGACCATGTTTCTGAAGTAGCCCCTGAGTGGGCTCCAGCTAGTGATTGATAACTAGTTGGAACAGATGGTATACCAGCAAACATTGTATGAATGGAAGTAGGAAGTATTGTCGTAGCTGCATTAGATGACACATTCCTAGATGTTGATGGTTGCTCAGACATGTTTAGTCTATCCAAAATATTTCCTAGCGATTCAACAGGAACTTGTGATGAAGGATGATTAAAACAACCAAATTCAGGAGTAGAAGGACACAAATGAATCCCAATTGCAAAATGTAATGGGGTACCATATGGTGGGTCCTCTACTATCTCCTCTATAGCAATCAGACTAGGCGAAAGAGGTAGACCATTAGGTCCGTAAAAGATTTCTAGAACCGAAGAAGGTATAGCTTCTACAGTGATAGATATTAGAGGGGTGACACCTTCTAAATTCTAAAACTCAACTTCCAGATGTTCATATAAGTGAACTTCAGTTTCAAAGGGAGGTTCTTGAACAACTACTCGTTCAAATGTAGCCTCAGTTCAAACTGAGATGGGTTCTAGATAAAATCTAGTTGGAGTTGTTTCAGGTATAGAAGTGTCTACCATTATAGTAGGATTAGTTCTAATGTCCTCTTGTAATTGTGGAACTTCTTCTCTAAAGGCAGATGTACCAAAAATGATCGAAGTAATTGTAGTCTCTGACGATGTTGAAATGAAAGTTTCAAATAAACCAGATGAATTGGACTTAGTTAAACAAGACCACTTTTTCCAGATTGGCTTTGTTTTCGAAGTCAAAGAGGGTTGACTCACTAGTCTCTGTGAATGATGGGGTTTTGATTGACTTTCTTCCATGATTGCAGATTACTTGATCAACTCAAAATTAAGGTGAAAATGATGTTATTCCGAATTCAATTAATTTTAATGACGCTTTGAAACAAATTTGCTTTTTCAGTTTTTTAGAGTCGAGAAAAGGCTAAAGATGACTCTAGTATCCTTCAATTTTTAATGAGCCTGAAAGGAAAAGTACTCATATGGACCTTTTCTTTTGAAGATTCGAAAAGGAACGAAAGTGACTACTTTGGAAAATCTAGATAGAGAGATTACCAGACCAATCGCAAAATTGCAATATACACCTTGGTGATAAATTAAAGAGAAATTACCAAGGACTTATGTACGATAGTCAATCTTCTTGAATGTTGTGTTCAGTGCATTGCGATTAATAAGGCGGCAAACACTGCTTCCTATGGATAAAGGATATAAGCCTATTTTGGTCTCCCAATATATACGTGACGTTACGGGGAGCACATGTTCATGCTAGCACTTGTCATATCAAGGAGGAGGAATCACCCAACCTTCAATGAAAATGATAGTTGTTAGTTTTAATGACGTCGGAACACGTGTCTAGCCTAGACCTCTAGATGTGTTGCATTAAGTTCCATAGTGTTGTTAGGTTCATTGAAATTTATTTTAAAGTTTATCTTGTTTAAAGTTTTCCTTTCAATGGTTCACCACGTGATGTTGATTTTGAAATTCCTAAAATGCAATCTAGAATGATAAACAATCTTTGTTTATTTTGAGCAATGAAAATCCTAGCTACTAGGGAAAGAAGATTACAATTCTTTCAAACAAAGAGCAAAGAGCACACACTAGTGCATTTTCCTAAATCATTTTTTGCACACAAATTACAAAATGCTAAATGCAAATGCATGTATTTGTTTTCATTCCCCTTAATGTGAAAAATGCCAAAAAGGAAAACTAAATGTAGCAAAGATCTGAAATATTTTACTCAAAGCGACATTTTTGAAAATTTCTTTTTCAAAAGAGAAAGGAAGACTAAACAAAACTTTTCAATTTTGAATAAAAAAGCTTTCGAAACTTCTAATTTAAACAAATCAAACCAAATACGTAATGAAAAGTACAATCAACTATCTAGGGAAGGAAGAATCCATGACACTTCTCTCTTTGACACAAAATGACAATTACAACACTTTTTGTATCAAAATGACATATCGATTTAAGCAAAGTTTCGACAAAGGATTGTAAATGATGAACAAATACATAAAAACATTCATTAATCATAATCTAAAGGAGGTTTTTCAATGTGATGCAAGTAGGCTTCAGTAAGGAGGTACTGTTCATAAGTAGCAAAACAACTAAACAAAACTGAAAACAAGGTCAAAACCCCCCAATTTCTAGAATGGAAAAAGGGTTCAGTCAGTCATAGCACCTAGGCTTCATAGAAATAGGGATGCATCACACTTAATACACTCGGGACGTGCGATGCATACTGGTTTACAGTGACAGATAGTGCAATGGGCCAGGGAGTGCAACTGAAGTGGTTTTTGGCTCAAATGTGCAATTGTTTTCAATGAGTTAGGATGAGCTATGATGGACAGTAAAAAAAAACGTATAGATGAATGATCTTGAGAGGTTACTAAGCTAGCAAAAGGGAATATAGAATTCTTGTAAGTCAAATGTTTAATTCATAAACTAAACTAGAGATTGACTGAAGCAGCATTCATCTGCTATGCAATTGTAAAGCAACAGTAGTTCAAAGGCTACCTGGATGACATCAGGCTCTGTCTATAGTTTATAAAACAAACAATAACAACAAACAAACATCTAAACTCTCCCCAGTGGAGTCGCCAATTTGTTTAAGGGAAAACTAGTGTCTTGTCGAATGACTAGCCCTCTAGGTTTGGCAGCTACCCTAGAAATAGCTTAAATTAATTCAACGATTTCTTCTATGTGCAACAGATAAGAGAAAGATAAAGGAACCAACCTCGAACTTCTGCTTAATCCCTTGCTTTATCTCTCTCCCCCTTGATAGAGCTTGCAACTCCTCTATGTACTTAACTTGCTTGGAGAGTACCTGCACAAGTACAACAACAAAGAACCGTAAAAGCATCTTGATCTCTTACAACATAAACATTACATAATCAGATATATAATGAACAAATGATAGCATTCACAAATGATAACATTCACAATTGCACAATCATATGGAAGAAAACTTGAAGAACTTTATTAAATAGAAGGGAGACTTACAACCCAATTGTCTGATCCAGCATCATCCTCCCAACTTCAATCCCTCGTCACCTCATGAAATAGAAATATCACACCAACAATACAATGCTCTTTCCTCAATTACAAATTATCAACACTTCCTTGCAATTCACAATATTCTAGCCTTTGGATCTCTTAGATGAGGGATCCATTTATAGATGTGTGCAAGGGTGTGAGTCATCTCTGGGGTTTGATTAGTGTCATTCCACTTGGAGATTTCTTGGATCTCTTACTCATCCCTGGGCGAATTCAGAGAGGTAAGTGGCATAGGATAAGTTTCTAGAAGATTCCATGAGCAACCACCTAGCAAACTGTCTCAAACATTTGTCCATCCTCGTCCATTGCACCGTATAGAAGGCCTAATTAGTATGCATCACACCCTGGCAGTGTACCACTCAGTATGCATCTCATCCTGCTAGTTGAATAGTCAGTATGGCTCAGTTTAGGTCATTTCTGGATGGTTTCTCAGGTGGAACTTTTGGGGAATGGTGTAATCAGATGACTATGTTATTTTAGGGGTTGAAGAGCCCTAGTTTATCGACATATAAGATTTGGGTTGATGTGCCCAAATATGTCTATAACAATTGGCTGGAATTAACACTCCTCAAAATATTAATATAGAAGAACATATCAACAAGAAAAAGCTAATAGTGTTGATTGACTCGGGAAGTACCCATAATTTTATTCATTGTAAGATAGCAAAGGAATTGAATTTCTTCCTATATCTAGCACTAGAGTGTCAAGTGATGGTTGCACGTGGAGGAACCATAAATTGCTCTGGAAAGTGCCATAATATCAAGTTATCCATGGGAGAACATGTATTGAATAGCTCAATGCTTTCCATTCCAATGGGTGGTGCTGATGTTGTTCTAGGAGTCTAATGGCTACAATCCTTGGGTACAATAGCTTTTAATTTTCAAGAACTTTTCATGAAATTTGCTATAGAAGGAAAGGAAGTTGAATTAAGGAGTATTGCAGGGAAACCAGGAAACCTAATAAGCTCTAACGGTATGACAAATCTTCTAAAGAAGGAACAACGAGGTGTAATTGCACAATTATGTTCATTAGAGGTTCCCACATCGAAATCATCTATTTCTTGAGATCTACAAAAAGTCTTAGACAATCATTTAAAGATATTTGAGACTCCCAAAGGTCTTCCACCCATTCGTGATCATGATCATGCTATTCATTTGATTCCAGGAAGTTTTCTCCAAACATCATGCCATATAGATATCCCTATGCCCAAAAGAGTGAAAATGAATGTATGGTTGCAGAAATGCTAGAGGCTGGTATAATTCAACCTAGTCAAAGTTCTTTCTCTACTCGAGTAGTATTGGTGCAGAAGAAGGATGGATCATCGCACATGTGTCTGGATTATAGGGAGCTCAACAGGCTCACTATTAAAGATAAGTTTCCCATTCCGGTCATTGATGAATTACTAGATGAATTGCAAGGATCAATTTACTTCACCAAGTTGGATCTTCATTTAGGATATCATCAAATCAGAATGCAGAATGAAGACTAAAGACATTCCAAAAACAACATTTAGAACTCATGAGGGTCATTATGAATTTTTGGTCATGCCTTTTGGCCTTACGAATGCACCTTCAACATTTCAAGGTTTGATGAATTCCATTTTCAAACCATTCCTTAGAAAATTTGTGTTAGTATTTTTTGATGATATACTAATCTACAGCAAGTCTTGGAAGGATCATGTTGAACATGTTGACACGCTGCTACAACTATTGGAGGAGAAACAATTATATGCAAAAAGATCCAAATGTTTCTTTGGAGTACAAGAGGTGGAATATCTGGGTCATATTGTATCTCATGAAGGAGTTAAGGTAGACCCTGGCAAAATTAAAGCCATTAAGGAATGGAAAACCCCCACATCCATAAAGCATCTGCGAGGATTTCTCGGGTTGACAGGGTATTATCGCAAGTTTGTTAAGAATTATGGGAGAATAGCAGCACCTCTGACAACATTATTGAAGAAAGATGCATTTTCATGGACTCTGGAAGCAACAAAGGCCTTTGAACATCTTAAAGAGGCAATGTGCCAAGCACCGGTCTTAGCTACATCGGACTTCACGAAAAACTTCATTGTGGAATGTGATGCTTCAGGAAATGGAATTGGCGCTGTTCTAATGCAAGATGAAAGACCCATTGCTTTTGAAAGTCGTCCAATCAAGGGAAAGTTTTTAAGCAAAGCTCTTTATGAGAAGGGAATGTTGGCAATACTCCATGCACTTAAGAAATGGTGACCCTACCTAATGGGAAGACACTTCAAGGTAAAAACGGATCATGATAGCCTTAAATACTTTTTAGAACAAAGATTATCCTCTGAAGAGCACAAAAGTGGGTCACAAAGATGTTGGGTTATGACTTTGAAATCATCTACAAAAAAGGGAAGCAAAATGTGGTGGCAGATGCACTCTCAAGAAAGGATGATGATGTGGAAGCATTGTTGTGCGCCATTTCTATTATCCAACCAGATTGGATAAATGAAGCAATGGAGGAATGGAAGAATGATGAAAGTGTGGGCACTTATTCAAAAGTTACAACAAGATTCCAGTACGTCTGATACATTTAGCTGGCAAAATGATTCGTTATGGTACAAAGATCGCTTATACCTCTGTAAGAATTCCCAGATAAAACAAAAGATTCTTATGGAATTGCACACTTCTCCCTTAGGAGGGCACTCAAGATTTTTAAAAACTTACCACAAGGTTAAGAAGGAATTTTTTT